>SKCR01055047.1:0-65580 GCA_019454045.1 Zanthoxylum bungeanum | reverse complement strand
ATTATTTAATTACTTAGTTCACTTTTCTATATACTCTCTCATCTGCGAACTCTTATCTTAATCCATATTTTTTGAAAGGCTTGTTAAGAACCAAACAAATTGTTTTTTTTTTTTTTTTTTTTTTTGAGTTTATATAGCAGTTTCTCTAACAATTACCCAAAGACAATAATTAACCTATTTGAAATTAACATGACTAAAAATGAAACAATAATAATATTGTTGAAAAAATCCCAACTACCACCAAATTTATCATCGAAAACAAAATCAATACAAGCAACTAGCCTGAAGCTTGTTACACAATAATTTTAGCCCACTTGACAGATATTTTGTTTAGATTCAATTAAATTAATTTTAACTTGACTCTCAGAAGAAAAAGAGAAAATTTGTTTGCTTCCAGTGGAAATTTAATTAAATGATAGCAATGTGAGTGCAGGATTTTATAGTATGTAGATGCTTGATGAAAATGAGGATTGGTTGGGCGGCTAAATAACAATATGGTCGGTGATATTTTGGCTAGCCACTATCCAGCCAGCTTAATATATTGCTTGTTGATTGCAATTTGATGCATTTATTACTTGATTTTACACCATCATCTGTTTAGTCAGTCATGTGAGACGACAGACCGCAAAACTTTTTATAACCCGACAAAAAAGATAAAAAAAAAAAAAAAAAAAAGGTTTGCATGAGAACCGCTAAATTGGCCAACCACGGGATCTTTTGTGGGTGTGGCTATTGCTCCACCTCCACGGATACAACGTCCCACAAACAAAATAACCATGGGAATGGGATAGATAGGGGTCCATCCTTTTTCTAATTTGCCAGCTGTGGCTTCTTCATTCGTGATTGATAAATTTATAATATTTGATGAGATTTTTTTAAGAATTGATATAAGAAATATTGTTTCTATCTATCTCTATTTCCATATATGGAAAGTTCATATAATAATTTATAAATTAAATTGAAATAGAAAAGAAAAAAGAAGGTAGATTTATGATGATTTTTCAATTTTTTTTTTCTTTCCTTCTTGATAGTTTGTTCATACACATGTTATCTTTTTGTTTCTCAAGCCTACAGAAATTGCAAATATAAATATGTGGCGTTATATATATATAGCTGTTATTAACTTAAATTAATTGACAGGTATACTTCTTTTTTAGATACCTTTAGCAGAAGACTAGGAGGTGATATGATTCTAAGAGCAGTTTCCCTCTGCCTCCTGCAATTGTAGGGCTCAATGCCTTTTACCTACTCTTGCCTCTATTTTTATGAGACTTTGCATTTTCTGTTTACAAATAACTTGAGTAACTCCCCTCTGCTGCCTGTAATGTAATTCGGTGATTAAAATAAATTATTTATGGGGTGATATAAATTAATTCAATTGATATATATGTGGAGCCACTCGAATTTGAGAATTTTCATTCTAAAAGAGTCTATGCTACTTTAGTTCTAGGGTTTGGATCTCAATTGAGAAAGTGTCAGTCACTAGACCAATGAATAGTTAATTAATTATGAAAAATGATATTTGTCCAAATAAATTATGTAATTTTGAGTGTTAAACAGAAAAAAATTACAAAAAGACAACTAAAACCAACGTAACATTATTTTTTCACTGTTAATTACAAATATAATTACTAATTTATTATTATGTGATTATGTGTGTCACCTTAATTTTAAGATCGAGAATTTGATATTGAGTTGATTTTTAATAAATTTTGATCGGTAGTTATTGAATAAGAATATATTGTAACTAAATCCTAATTAATCTTTTATTACTATTCATTCACATGTGATAAAATATTATTAAAAATAAAAAATAAAAAATTATTAATACACCTCAAATAAACACATGATTCAAATTCTAAGATCTAATAATATTTGAGTAAATTAATTTTCTCAACGCGTTTCCGCTCATCATGGAGTCCAATTAATTAATTAAATTTTCTCAAACACAGTTTACTGTTGCTGATATTATATTTTATTTTCCCATATTTTAAATACATAATGTAGGAGCTAGAATATGAGATCGAAGATCATCATTCATCTGTTCTGAGTTGTGAATCATGTGATAAGAGGCCAAATTGGTGGGTATTTGAAGGGACCCCATGAAAATGATACGGGTATAGTTTCAACTATTGAATATTAATTAGTTAATTTATTTAAGTAATTGTCTAATCAATTGTCGATCTTATTAAGAAATATTATTATAAACTTTGATCAAGTCAAAATGAATATGAATATAAAACTGGAAGTGGTTGAAATTTATAAGCCAAAATTTCATCATTACTTCTACCTAACTGTAATTTGATAAACAAATCATATTTCTAAATTGGTTACCAAATCATATTACCAATTGATTCTTGTTGGAATTTTTACGTAAAAACCCCATCTTCCTTATTCTTTCTCTTTGACTTCAGGTTCAAAGCTTCCAGTAGTATATTTCTTCCTCCCTACTTTTTTTTTTAATCTCTATATTGACGTAATCTCAATTTATCACTAAGCAGTCTGTAGTGGCGCGATTGAATTTGATAGAAAATCCACGATTTTGTTTGTTTAATTATTTTTTTTTTGTAGAAAATCTTTTAATTTTGATCAATTAATCACACGATTTGTATAAAAATCTTACTTTCTTCCTTTTTTTTTTCCTTCATTTTTATTCTTTTCTTTAGATACTTTAATCACATTTTTCAATTTTACAATTGTTTAATCTTTTTAATGATAAATTAATGAATTTTAGTGATTTTTGGAGGAAATTGGGAAATGAGTTTTAAAATTTTTGTTTTCAATCATGTGAAAAGTCAACTTTACTCTTCCCGTTTAATTTCTGATTAATCTCCGAATATCTCTAATTTATAGTGAATTGATCAAGTAACATGATTCTGTAGAGACATATCAAAAGAGTTGATATTGAAATTTCTGAATCTAAGTCAACCCAAAAGCTAATTTAGGAGTTGAATGTTTGCCTTATGTTTATATTATTAGACCAATATCATTCTCAATCGATGTGAATATTTTTCTTAACAATTGAGTCTATACTTTACTAGACAATGCCACGTAACAATAACATGAACATTATATAAGTTGAGTAATATTGGCCATGAAATCGATTTTTGCACATAATATTTGTATACATCTCATTCTCTTAACTATTAATTAAATTTTTATTGGGTTTAATTGTACCCTAATAATGATAAGAGAAGGATCGCTGAAAATATATTTCATATTTTGATAAAATCATATAACTAAAATTTGTAAGCATGCAACCTCCCATGAGGAAAGAGTCAACAGCTCATGATCCTTCTCGATCCAATACATCCAATTCTTTCCACCAGAAGACAAAAATTAAATTTCTCAAGATCAAGAAATATATAAGTCAATCCCAACTTTTATATAAAGACGCACCTCTTTGCTGGCTCTTTGAAATTTTCTTCCCAAAATCCAAATTTAGAAAAAAAGATGATGTAAAAATGTTTGCTTTTTTATGGAATTATGAGGTCCCATATTGTGTCTAATGAGACACGGTTTGGCTTTTAAATAACAAAATATTAATTTTAAGCAAACCTTTAACTATGATTTATAATGGAATGAAATGAAATAAAATGGAATAAAGAGAAATATGTCATTATTTTGTTTGAAAAAAAAAGAAGTTAATAATATAATGTTCCAAAATATTATTTGGTAAATAAATAGTAATGGAATGAAATGGAACTAGATATATTTTAAAGATAATTATATCCTTTTAGATTCTAAAAGTAAAAAAGATAAAATATTTTAATGTTATTTTTTTAAGGGGCAAATTTATCTTCACATGTAATGTTATTTTTTTAAAGTTACATTACATCCCCAACTCTCGATTTGAACGGTTAATTTTCAATGACTCAATACCCCTTTTAATTATATCTTATTATGCTCTCTTTCATTGATCCAAATAATGAATTTTTAATATTTTAAATTATATTATATTTCATTCCATTAATCTAAACATAGACTTAGTTTCATGATAACACCTCGGAGTCTACATGATCTATTTTTATTTTCATTTAATCATACATATTATATCACGTCAATTTATACAAAAACAATTTGTATAAAGATTTATAACTATATATCTCATTATTCTTATTAAAAAGTAAGATATTATCTCCTCCTATCAATCATTTGGATCAAACATGAGTGTAAACATGATATTATCCCAAAGAGTTATTTGCCAAATATTTATACTATGTTATGATGAATGATACATATTATATGACGATACACTTACTTAATTATGAGTGTAAATATCTGAAACCTGAAAATTTTGCGTACGTACAAATAAGAAAATTAATTATTGATGATTTACAAAATGTGAAAGAGATGGAATGGAAAAAAAAAAACAAAGAGAAAAAGTGGGGAAGTAGCTGAGCTGTCATAAACAGAAGATTAGTCACGGGATTCTCTTGAGTTAAAACGTAGGAGGAGGATACATTGAATTTTCAACTTCATCTCCAACCCATTCCCCCACCTATTCATGCTTTGTCTCCCCCAATTACTTTTCAATCCAAAAAAATAATAATAATAATATCGCAAATTGTATTCTAGGCCTGTCTATATTATGGTTTCAAGTCACAAAATTATACTTTCTTCAAAACATTATTTTCAGTATTTTGGTTAATATAAAAAAAAAAAAATTTACAATAAATTATTATGATTTCTTTTAAAATTGAGTTTTATAAAAGTTAAATTTTTACTTGTGATTTTTAGAGTTTAGCTAATGTATTTTTATATAATAGTGATTATCAACCACAAGTTTATTCACCACATTTTTTTTTTATCGTAATATCAAATAGAACCTTAATGCTTTTCATACGCTTGGTTATATTATTTCAAATATGTGTATTATTTTTTAGATTACTCTAAAAAAATATTAACTTTCTTGTAAATCGCTTTTAATAATACTAGAAGAACTCATGAATAGGGATGACAAAAATTCTAGACAGAAAGACATATATTTACATTATTTGATAGTATCCTAAAAAATTAGGATCCCAATTGAAAAATCGAATTTTGTCTAAGGTTAACCTAATGTTCTGACCTTATGCGAAATTAAACAACTACTCTAATGTAAGGCATGTCAAAGTTAAAGCAACTATAGTATAAATCAACAAATACCCTTAAGTCTAAAGCAGATATAAAAAAATCAATAAATCAAAGCAATAAAATAATCAACACAAAGATTTTGTTGACGAAGTAGAAAACTCTTGATAGAGAAAAACTACTCCGGGTATATAGGCTACCAGCCAAATCCACTATAATGAGAAAAACTTACAGTGATGGTATATGGTCTATGGTGACGACTTCACCGACTCGAATACCTCTAGACTGTAATAACTCGAAGAACTCTCCGAACCCGCACCAAACGGCATTCTCCAGAACATTTGAAGTCTCTAGGTGGATCAACCCTGCGAACTCGCAACGCCAGAACTCCGACTATCAATCTTCCTCATAGAGAACTCTAAAGGCTTAAGAAATTGGATTATGGTTGACTTTATGTGTTGATGGTAAATTAAAACTCAATCTCACCAAAAGAAAGAAGACTGAGAAACCAAGAAGTCTTCTATGTGAATTGTCATGAAGATTGAAAACAAACAAAGTTATAGCTTACAATAATGTATTTCCAACCATTAATAAGGTGACTCTATGTTTGTTTATATAAGTAGGGTAGATGTAAGGTTTTCCTTGGGCAAAATTGGCTAAAAAATGCATAAAAAATAACTAACTTACTTATTGAGATATATGACATAGAGTTTCATGTAATGTAAATGGAATTATTTATTATGAAATAAAAGTTGCATTATTAATTTATCAAAATGTTTGATTTATATTGCATATTATTAATTATCGTGTTTACCTTTGATTACTCATATGCCTTCAAACCTAGTGTATGAGTGTCATACACAAGACGATTTAAGTCAGAAGTTAGTAATCTAAAATAGTCCATAGAGAGCAGATAAAGCATGTACTTTGTTTGCAGTTTATCTATAGCTACGGTCCATTCTATAATTGTATGGCGACCTTGATCTGGGATCGTCCATGTGGTGACATGAGAATATATGCATCTTGTATGATGTGATCATATAGGACTGGACCTAGATGAAAATGAATTTCTTATGATATCCGTTAAATAAATAAATTCATTTCAATCTACTAGATGGTCATATATAGATTGATTCGAATCCTGAGTGTACTGCAAACTCCTGCATGGCAGGCTATGTCATTCGATTTAGAAAGGTGAGGTTGGTGTAGCAATCCTGACCAATAGCTATGTACTTTGGGGACATGGTTTGGTGTGTAGTTGGGAACGTTTTACATAGATATGGAGTTCACTTCTTTTTACGAGAATAGATGAGTTTATTTCTTAAGGGTTGATTTAGTACTTGAACGATTAGAGCGCTCAACTATTTCTATTACGAATCGAAAGATTAATATTCATAGTAGTTATGAATAAATTGTCATTAGAGAATCAATAGTACTTAAGGTAAAAATAATTAGAGGGGTATAACAGACAATATGACCCGACTCTAATTATGAGATACTCGTGAAGGGTCAATCCGTATTTAATGACTATATCGATAGACACCGACGTAGTTCGACATATATTATCCATCTACGGCAACGAGAGTGCAGTTTCGAGTTTTTAGTGGAATAACCCGAAGTTAATAATTTGGAATATTCAAGTAAAGAGTTTAAAAAATATTTTGGGATTATTGGAGTTCGGAACCGTAGGTCCATTTAGTCTCAATGCTAGTTTGATATACTGTAATGAATTAAATATAATTAGATAGTCCAATTATATACTTACATATATATATTATTATTAATGGGATTAATATTATATTTTGTCACACATGTAACTTTATATTATATTTAATATAAGGTTTTTATTTAATAAATGATAATGAGATAATCATTTAATTTAATAAGTATATTAAATGGTTTGGTATTTCATTTATGGTAATGTAGAATTTTTCAAATAGGATTTGTAAAAATTCAACATCTCATTAATGACATTTACACCTTATTTTTACAATCAAACATTGTCATTATTATGACAATAATAAATTGGTTGTTGTAAAAATTAGGTGTAGAATTTTAAGGGTGGCCGAATTTTACGTGCAAAAGGCTTAGGGGTTTTGTTCAATTTTTGACAATATTTTACCCTAAGTATAAAATGATGAGGATGTTATCCTTTTACCAAGATAATTCATTTTTCTTGAAAAACCTAACCACTCTTGTTCTTATTTTCTCTCAAGTGTTGAAAGAAAAAGAAAAAGAACAAAAACAAAAACAAAAGAAAAAATTCCGGTGTGATATTCTTGATCTCCAAAAAGTTTAGATATTGATTTTGTGAGTCAAGTCCACCCTTTGTTTTGTTGGTTGTGAGATATAGTACGGAAGATCATTCAGTGTTGGAACATAAAGGGATATTTCAATGGTGTTGAGGAGTTTTTTTTAGAGAAAAATCAGACCCGAAACACTACTACATCACACGCAAATTACAGGCTGTTTTGGGTGCGTTGTGTGGGTGTTTTGGGTTCAAAACGGTTTAGATCTGAGCTGATGTTCGAACAAGGGCTGGTTAGATTCGGCTAAGAGAGGGAGAGAGCTGAAAAGTTTTTCTAGGTCAATCTCAGTGCCTAAGGTATTTTTCGCTACATGAGGAAAAATATTTCCTACACTTACGCACAGCCATTCGAATGCCACAAGAACGCATGACGAACGTGAGCAGTTCTCCAAAACTGTTGATACGTTCCATCGAACGCACAACGAACGTGAGGCCTTTGGAAAGTTTCGTTCGAACGTGACTCGAACGTACCTCAAACGTGAAGCCTCTGGAAACTTTTGTTCAAAAGTCCACTCAAACGAACCATGAACGTAGAGCATTCAAACCCAAAGAAGAACACACCACGTACACAAACCCTGACAGCTTCATATGATGTCATCCAAATACTTATCAAATTGCACCGAGATCTTTCAGGCTCTTTATAAATCAATTGAACTTATTTTGTTATCGTAGTCGCGAACACACATGGAACTAACAATCTCTCTCTTTGGCATTCCGTGACAAAATCACCTAATACAAAGACTGATAAAAGATCCAAAAATAAAATAGCCAATTTCCTACCATCAAGAAAGTGACTTATTACAACATGACTCGAACTAATACCTAAAAAAATAGTCTTGAAGTCGACGCCACCACACCCACGAATTCTGCTCACCTGAAACATCCACAAAAGATACATGTGAAAAGCAAAGGGAGTATAAAGAGCAGATAAACCAAAATTAAAAATTCTCATTCATTAAAAACAAAATAAAATTCTAACTTACTCATCTTTTTTGTCACGAAATGACAATGGGTACACTAAAAACATGCACAAGAACAAAAAGTAGACACACTAGCTATTTGAAAACCTAACTTACTCCCATTCTCTAACAGCACAACTAAGTAAGTGAATAGACTCACATGAAGTAAAAGGAATAGACTCACTATTATGCAACACTAAATAAAATGCAATATGAAAATACATGAAACGTACACAAACAAGAGTTTAACAAAAACATAAAAAGTCAAAAATAAATCAAAGCAGCACTCCAAGAAAGTACAACGATACTTAGTCAGTACTCAGATGTTTCTGACATGAGATAATATGAAATATTTTTTTCATGCTTAAGAACACACGCATGCATATGACATAAACACTAAAGCATAGCAAACACTTGCGTGAAAAATAAGTGCGCAGTCACTTGCGTGAAAAAATAAGTGTGCAGCGAGTCAAGATTTAAGACTTTATTTTATGAGCGGGACACAGCCAAAGAAATATCATCTCATGTCACACCAATTCCACAAAATAGGTGTTAAAACCTAGCGCCATTAGGACCTAAAAATAAGCAATATTTGTTACATCCTATGAAATTCTCCTAATAAATATGATGAGCTCATAAATAAAAACTCTTTCAAGTGAAGTTTTGCCCTTATCTTTTGAATTTGGCCATATGACACTTTTATACTTACGACTCACTTAAACTATTTTTTTTTTAATTTTTTTCCTTTTACAAGGGGATAACATAAGTTGATCTAGTCAAAGATTACACTATTTAGTGATTTAAGTATGACAAATATTAGATTACTAGCCCAAAACCTCATACATGCGACCAAGCCTCAAGACATAAAAATGTGTATGTGAAATGCAAGCACAAGATATATTAAGGGTTTCCATCACACACACTCATGCACATAGAGTATCAAGAAAAATAAAAACATATTACACATGCATAGCCATATATCCTACATACCAGGATCAAATAAATATGCTTTTACATGCTCTTTCGAGGCATAAAATCTTTTTGGTCTTTTTCATTATATATATATATATATATATATAGTACTTTTCTTCTTAACACAAAAACAAGAAAAAAAATACAACATAGCCTGTCATTATCCAATGGTATGTGAAATTGCATTCCCGAATACAAATCATACTACTGTCCATTCGGAAGGTTAAGGCTTAATATTCAATCTTGGGATTAATTTATAATTCATATTTCTATATGATTTTAGGTCTTTTATTTTAATGTGTCTTGATATTTTTGTATCTTATACTTTTATCGTGCACAACCACATTTACCACATAACTTTTATGTTTAGCTCTAGATGAGGGGATCCTAATCTTTTATTAATATTTAACAAAATTGTTTCATTTGGTTTAAGACAATACTTCACAATTCGGTGACTAGAGAAAAAATCCCAGAAGTTGAGGGGGGTCCAGCGTGACCACTTAAGTCCCTACCTTCTTAGACTCTTATAGCCTTAGTGACAATATTCTCTTTAGTACCTTTTTGTTCAAGAAGGTTTTAGGCTTTCATGGCTTGTATAATCATATACTAATCTTGAAACTTTTAAAAGATTACTCTTTGATTATTTATCAATTAATATTTTAATCAAATTAGGATTATTGTGGTTTTCTCGCTTGTGTAATCCTAAAAATAAAGTTTAAGTTCTAAATTTGGAACAACTTAAATTTCAATAAGATAATTTCCAAAAATAACTTTTAAAGGAATAAGAATTCTAATTGTACTCAAAATTTAATTCTGAAAAATTTTGCAAAATATTGTAATTTCAAAAATTATAATTTGACCCTGAATTTTTGGGTATTTATACTAAAGCCACAAAACTTTCAGAATTTTACAAATTGATCCATACGGTAGATATGCGAGTGAGCGCGTCGCAACTCGGTGAAGGCAGTAGCCTCTCCACCTGAATTTTAGATTCTGTCTGTTGTGATTTTTTTGTAAACATCTCAACATTCCTGAATTCCAATTAAGTTAAAATTTTGTAGAGTTGTTAGTCTCTATATCTAGTTTCACTACAAAAGAAACAATAATGTTATCTACATAAAATAATAGCCTAATGGAATAGTGCTCTATAGGATCCCTAACACATGCTTTTGATTTGTTTGTGTCAAAACGACATAACCTCAGAGCTACATGCTTTTAGGCTTAGCGCAGAAGCATCCATATGACTTGAATTTAAAATTTTCTTTCAAAACCATATTAAGGATCGTGGTTATGTCGTTGCTGATATAAATAAAATATTCCATTAAATTAATCTTTATTAATTTAAACACACATGCAAGTAATTTATTTATCAACAAAAATAAAAACTAATGATAAGTGATCATACCTAAGGCGTTTATCATTTTCTTGAGCCTCCTTGAATTAATTTCTTTAGATTTCCCTTGTCGTAGTGCACTAAGCATTGCACCTCTAGTTGGCACACTAGAACCCTACATGAACAAATTGCTCCCACTTTAAGAATAAAGAAAACTCTTTTCTTTATTAGATGTTGAAGTCTTAGATTAGGGTTCAAGAAACTGCTTTCCTTGAATTAAACTTTGAACAGTTTGGGAACAATCGAGAGAGAGTAAGCTTGTGTGTGTTTCGGTTAAGGAGGAAATCTTACCTCCTTGGCCTAATTTTCACTCCCTTAAATAGATGATGATTGCATTTAATTGTATCTTAATACAATAAAGACAATTCAAGATCTCTCCAAATCAGATTTGGTCTCTTTAAGATTCATTCCTAAATAATAATTAGGAAACCTTAACCCAATAAGAATTCTTTATTAAATAAAACTTCCCTATTTAATCTATATTATGACTCTAATTAATTATGATGCTAGCCCACTAAATTAAGGCCCGATAAATTAAATATTATTTTGGCCAAATAATATTTAATTTTAACTTTACTTGATTTTTAATTAACTATTAATTAAAATTATATTTAATTCAATTCAATTTATTTAATATATATATCAAATATTTATTTAAACAATTATATCTAAATTTTTTATATTTCGAACTCATTAATCAAATTAATATTTCTGAAATATTTCGGATATCCTAATCTTTTTAGGAAATCCTATTTTAGTAGAAAATCTTATTTTCATATTGATTCCCAAAATACTAATTTATTAACTTTTAATAAATATCATTGAATTTGTAATATAAACGAGAACTATATTTCTGCGCTCATCCAAGGTTCATTATCGAGTAGCAGTGGGATAATATTTACTCTTTAATATTTCATCTGTATGATATCCCACAGACCATTGGTAAACGCCTAACAACATGCCATGGCCCCTAGTCGATGAATGAAGTGGGAAAACATATGAACCTGTTAGAATACACTTCAAGCATGTCATCTCATTCCTTCCGATATTATGTTCCTTATCGAGTATGTGATATGGTTAGGACAAATTCTTACTACTTAATATATTTCAAAACTCGATTTTCATGGATCTGATATCTCTAAGATATTTACTACTTTTTCCAAGGACTTGTATCCACATCTTTGAGTTTCCTTGGAATATTTCTAGCTTCTATTATCAAAGCTATTAGATCCCTTCTCAAAGCACACATGACTTCATGCGTTAATAACTCAAGACCGTCTAGTATTTATTCAAAGGACGTGGCTAGTCGAATGATGATATACTAGTGAAATATGAGTACTATCATACAAGTGAACATGTGATCTCATGTCAGAGAATATAACGACAGTAATGTATTATTACGAAGATCAATGACCTTAGATAATATTACCATATGATCTTACGCTTCTGTGGTTGTGTTCGATATTTCATTATATTAATGAAGATATCTATTGTCTGTGTCTTTATAATATGAGATTCATAATCTATTCTATTAACATCAAATGTTAATCTAGTCGACACACAACAATATTGATTGAGTGATATATCATTGTCCTGTATAATAATCACATTTTACCAAGAACTTAATTTGAGACTTATTTGTATAAATATCATTGACTCTCATAATCACAAACGTCTTTTGCATTAACGATATTCATCTGACATAATATCCCGGGACATACACATAAAATATAGATATAACGATGTGTAGAAAACAAAATTCTTTTATTAATAAATAATAAACCGTGTTATAAAATATTACGCCTGAAATCATGACATCATCAACAGGTTTTAGGACAAACACTCTAACAATAGTCACATTTTGTGATATAAAAATTATGGCTTTTTATCAACAACCGTCATTTTAATTCTTAATAATCCAATGAAGGTTCTTTAAAAAGAACCGTAATGAATTGTTATGCATAACAATGTCGATTATTTTACAAAACATCATTGTTATTAACTAATCTAAATAATGACGATTTTACGTCAGAAATTGTCATTGTTTGTTGACTTATAATGACATTTTTTTCAAACTGTCCTAAAAAGCTTTTAATGTCAATTTTTCATAAAATCGTCATAAATTTTGTGTCATCTTTCTACAATTTTATAGTAATATAGACTTAAATCTTGAGTATTTTTTTCAAAATTCGAATTTATCTTAGGTTCTGACCCTATGCAGAATTAACACAATAAATCAAGACAAGTCCTGACTATGGTTTCTATAGATTTCTAACAAGCAACCTTAAAATCTATGCAATTATAATATAATGCAAATTATTAAATCAATAACACAAAATAAAACAGCAAATAAAATCAACACCATTAATCAACATAATAATTTTGGTGATGAAGTGGAAAACTCGTGCGAGTAAAAAAACACTCCGGGTATCTCGGCTATCAGCCCAAAATCCACTTTAATAGAGAAATACTTACAGTGATGGTAAAAGACATATGGTGGCAACTCCACTGACTCTAGTACCTGTAGACTGCAAGAACTCGAAGAACTCATCGAGCCCGTACCACGGTATTCTTCAGAATCTCTGAAGTCTCTGAGTGGATCAACTATGCAAATTCTGAACGTCGGAACTCCGACTACCAATCTTCCTTCTTGAAAACTCTGAAGGTTTAGGAAATTGGATTTGGGTTATGTTGAAGGTTTAACAAAAATCGATCTCACCACAAATAGATAAGACAAGAAAAATAAAAAAGTCTTCAAGATGAGAAAAGAATAGGTTGAAAAGCTAAGAATGTATTTAGGCTCAAGATAATATATTTTCAACAACAGAGAAGGTGGCTAAACATTTCTTTATATAGTTAGGGCAAAACAAGAGGGTTTCTTGTGCAAAATAGGTTTAAAATGGGTCCAAAATAGTTCACTTATGCAAGGGCATTTGAACGCCACTCGAACGCGTGCTTACTGGAAGGTTTCATTCAAACGCACCACGAACACATGAATTGCAAGCACAATATATACTAAGGGCTTTTATCACACACATTCATGCATATAGAGCATCAAGAAAAATAAAAGCATATTATAAACATAACAATATATCCTAAAAACCAGGATCACATGCACATACCTTTCATGCTCTATCAAGTCACAAAATATTTTTGGTCTTTTCATTATATATATATATATATCTATTTATTTATTTATTTTTAACACAAAAATAAGAAAAAACACACAAGGTTTGTCAAAATCCAATGGTAGGTGGAGTTGTATCCCGAGTGCAGATCATATTACCGTCCATTCGGAATCGGTTATGAAATTTACGTCCAGTTTTCCATCCTATATACCAAGAGACATTTTAGAGGTTTCTATTAAGGTCCCAAGATCATAAACAAGCATGAAATAAGTGCGAATACATTCGAGGAAAACGCGGAATACTCACATCGATCGGTTGAGCGACGCTTTGACGAACAAAACTCGAAATTCTGCTCATTGTTCATTCGGTAGTGGCAGTTTGCAACTTCATTGGTTTGGCTCGGTTTTGGTCATTCGTCAAGCTCCAAGCTTCGTCGAACGATTCCCGGCTCATGGGTGGACTTCCCTATCACCTTCGCATGTCTCTCGGAGTGCTAGCTCTTGTGATTTTTGCCACAAAAATCACTCACTCAAGCTTCCCATCTCACGGTTTTGACAGAAACCAGTGAGATATTTTTACAGCCCATTGGGCGTGAATTGTAGAGAGAAAGAGAGATGATGTGTTGTTAGGTAAAATGTGTATCTAATACACATTTATATTTTCCAAAAAACTAATAAATCATTTACCACCTTTTTGGCTTTCAAAAAGTCAAATGGTAAAAGGTTTCCAACAACTCCAACAACTACCATCAATCAATCAATGGTCACATCACTCAAAGTGACATGATTTGACGCTTGATGTGACGCTAGATGCGACTAGCGATTTGACGCTTGATTTGACTTGTGTACCGCACTCGAATTCGAAATGCGAATGCGCTCGTAAATAATCCCGGGCTCGGGTTCGCTAATTCCAAATTAACAAATTTTCCGTTGCGTCGTAATTAAATGATTACGCCTAGCGAAATCACTATTCATGTCGCTAACGAATTAATTCTAAATTAACTCGTTCGCCCGAATTAAAATCTAATTTTAATGTCGCGTCAAAATCTAATTTCGTTTAATATATGAAATATATTAATTAATCGATTAATTCCAAATTAATCGTTATCTCTATTTTAATGATATTTTATCCCAGATAAAATATCTCCCTAATTAATCCCAGATTAATTTAGAGTGCGAGTCATTCGTCATCGGTGAATCTTTGGGAAGCGACCCATGAGATCCCCAGATATGTTGACAATAAATTCGGTCGTCGGACTATCTGCACACGTAAGTACCAAGTACTATATTTTACTGATTTACAAGACAAGGTTGGCTTCTAGCAAAGCGCCATGCCTACCCAATTCTCTGGAAATATCCTTACAGGAATAAAGGATCTATATCAGGCGTAGTATACGTAGTATTGTGTATTTCTATCCAGTATCGAATGATCACGTGCTAGGCCTGGGGCTGGAATTGTGTCTGCCCCGTACGAAGCACATATCGGATGTCTGGTAACTAGTATCTATAATCGGATAAACATGACCTTGTCATTTTATCCCGATGACTGCAGTACTTAAGAGCACTAGTACCGTATCCTATGTGACCATCATCTCCATATGACTGGAGTGACACTTCCGTCTTGACATCACACCCAACACACTACGATTCTCAATATACCCAGCATTGGCGTACACAAAACCTGTTAAAGCCCTGGACGACCGCAACCAAAGTATATTGATTGTCGCAAGTATTAGCGGTGCAAGTCTCAGGTTAAGACCAAATACACCTACCCTGATTTCGGACTTCCATAGGCACATAGTCATACTACCAATGGAATTCCGAGGGGGTATATCCAGAGCGAAGCTGTTTCCCGTACCATCGGTAAAACACAACCTCCTATTACACTTGCATGAGTATCATATACCCAAATATATGAGAACTATGCCGTTTTGCCCTCACAACGCGCACAAGTGTAATACTAGTCTTTTACGTATTTATTGTTGTCCAATCTCGATAATACTCTGACTAGGGATATTTAATGATTTATCCTACATGGACTGATACTGTCTCATATCATTCTCCGTCCAGGAACAAATCATAGGGACCTCCTATCATTTATATATCTAGGTGATCTAATCACAAATGATAAGAGTGCAATCTCCTTTGTCACATAGTTAATTTGTACAACAACACCATGATCTGTACAAATAGTGACGCTATGGGTCATAATTTTCCAACAATCTCCCACTTGGCCTATAGCCAGTCACTCGAGTGTCTTACACCTGAACTATGTACGGTTGGCTCAAACTGCTGAGAAGGTGCTTTCGTCAGCGGATTTGCATGATTATCATCTGATGCGATTTATTCGATCATCACATCGCCACGATGTATGATCCGAACGAATCAGATGAATATCGAAGTATATATCTGGATCGTTGATGAGACCATTAATTCTTTAGCCTGTGCTCAAGCCTAGCTCAGCTGCTAACAGAAGTATATCTAATCTAATTAGATTTATTATCTACCCAGAAGGCTTCTATTGCCGCCTCAGCTGCAGCAATAACCCGCATTTGTTGTTTATACGGTAACAACATCTTGCTTGGAAGATTTCCAGCTCATTGTTCCGTTATTCAAACTTTATAGTACCGTTTGCGACTTATAGTCATTTTTATCTGTTTAGGAAACTTGCAGTAGTGATCCCAGTCACTTCAAGTTCTCCATCTCCATAGTATAAGACAACATCCTTAGTTCTCTAAGATACTAATGTATGTTCTTAACTTCAATCCAGTGACTATCACTTGGATTGGCCTGTTTGTGAATCCATATGCTCAAAGCGTATGAGACACCAGGTCACGTACATATTCAATGTACGAGTTCTCGGAGAGTTTTCTCGAAAGCCAAGCTTTCAACGATAGTTTTATGGGAATATCATTTCCAAGAAATGATATATTGTTATCATTATTTTATAGGACAGCCACTGTCAGTGCGCTCCCACTAACCCTCTTATATACACAAGAATCATTTTCGTTTTGAATTAAATCATAAACAATTATGATTACATCAAAATGATAATTCCAAGAACCTAATGCTTGCTTCAATCCAAACATGGATCGAATAACCCGCAAACCTTGTTTTCTAGTTTTGGTACGACAAAACCGACAGGATGTTATAAACATCCTCCGAAAGGTTTCCTTTTCAGGAAAGCAATTTTCCCGTTAAGCTGACATATTTCATAAATGAAACATGCAGCTTTAGCAAGCATTATCCAAATGGATATACCGTGGCAACAGGTAAAAGGTTGAATCGTAATCAACACAATGTTGATAACGATACCTTTCCGCTACAAGCCCAGTTTAGTACGTTGGTATGTTGCCTTCCATGTATGTCTTCCTTGAAGACTTATATAGTACCATAGGCACAATGCCTTGCGGTACATCAACTAGTATCCAAACTTGTTGATATACATGAAATCCATTTCGGATATCATGGCACTTTGCCATAATTGGGAGTCGATACCTTGTATCATTTCCTCATACGTAGTCAGTTGATATGCCTCAATAAGATAGACATCTTTATGTAGTGAGATCAGAAACCCATACCCCAGGTTGTTTTCTGACTCTCTCCGACATACGCGGTTCTTGTGTATTCGAAGATTAATGGTATAATTTCATCCTTGATGAACTATTTGTGTTCCATTAGGAATCGGTGCCTGGAATAGTATTACTCCGATTTTCATCGAGTTTTACTATCCTCCCACTTACCACTGCATATCGGTATTCCTCTTAGGAAAACCACATAGTGAGCAACAATCTAATTGTTCTCTTGTGAGTTGTATAAGTACTATACTTTGGTATCCCTATGATAACCTACAAATGGCACTTATCCAATTTGGGTTTTAGTTTGGTATCATCCAAACATATGCCTAGCATTCCCAAATTATTAGGATGTAGAAACCCAGTTTCTTTCCCGTTCATATCTAATATGAAATCTGTCAAACAGATTTTTATGAAACCTTATTCTAAATAAGATTTGCACTGTTTGAAGCTTATCCGTTGAAGGAAATGGTAGCTCAGAGCGACTCATGATTAACCTTATCATGTCCAACAAAATTCGGTTACTCAGTTCGGACACACCGTCAAACTGATGTGTTCCGGGAGGAGTCCTCATTTGAAAGAATACTTTACTCTTTCAAGCATATTAGAAACGTATTGCTTAAGTATTTTCCATTACGGTCTTACCGTGACGGTATAATTCTATAGCCGATCTGTTTGTCAATTTTCGTGTCGAAACTTAAAAGTTTCTGATTTGTGTTTCAAAAGAGACACATAACCATAACGCGATGCCACATCCGTATAGGTCATGAAATATCCATATCCATCTCTAGCCTAGCTAGACATGGGCCCACTTGCTTCACTATGAACTAGGGCTAACAGATCGGTGGCATTTGCACTTTTACCAAGTAAATAGTGTTTTAGGCACTTTGCCCAATAAACTAGATTCATAGACTTTATTTGATTAGGAATCAAATCAGTCTTAGTACCCACTCTTCGAAAGTGTGGATATACGATTCTTGTTTAATTGTGTCCCAGAGAACAATGCCACAAAAGTTTCATCTCATCAAATCAGTTTGAGCTATTTGTTTGTCATATTATATATTCGAGATTTATTTATATTCAAAATATAAATGCTGTTATTCACATCTAATGTGTTTATCTCAATATCAATCTTTATATAATAAAACACTTTAGTGTTCTAGAATATAAAGGTATATCCGCAACGGATAATACACTGATATAAAGATAATGTTTCTAGTCAAACTAGTTACATTATAACAGTTTCCAAATTTAGGTACACACCCGAGGGTAGTTCCTAAACTTAGGTATCTACGGTTAAAACAGCGACTTTCGTCCCGTTTACAATCCGCAGATAAAATCTCAACTGAAGGTCAGTATCCTGTTCATAGCAGATTCTGAACATCAGTACATATTTATGTACCACACTAAGTATTTAAAATCCAATTTCAATACTAGTAGTGAACATAATCTTGACAAACATATTTGAAGTCAGAGCCTTGCTCGTTCTTCAATTCCTTCATGTCTGCTTTGTCCAAACGGTAGTCACGCTTCCGCAATCCCGTTTGCCACATTTAAGCAGACATTTTGGGATATGTCCTTTATCTTCCAAGAAGATTATAATGATTTTGCCTTTGCCCTTTTCAACACTCCAGAAGCCTTTGGCCAAGCCTTGGCCTTCTAGAATATCAAAGTAAGGTGCGCCTTGCGCTACTTGCCTAATTGCAAACTTTTGACTTTATCTCCTTGAGAATAGTCATTAACCCTCCAAGAGTTATTATTGCAATTTTAGTACTTCTAAAATCTAAGTATAGATTTTAGAAGATCCTTCAATTTCATTATCATACTTTAAGGATCTAATCCTTAGTTCTGATTCAGAAATTAAGGAGTCTACTACGACAAGCTTAATGGATTAAGCACTTAAGTTATTATTACATAAATCTTCCAAAGATTATGTTATACTATTTGCTTAACTCCGGGCTTAGGCTTAATATGTTATTTTATCAAATAAAGTAACTTATTATTTTCCAGGACCATCCTGAAATTATTCCCAATTTGAAAATTAAACCATTTAAATACATTTTCCCCAGGATTATGTTTTAAATGTTAATCTTTCAATTCTTTCTTGATTCTAATAGTCCAACTATTTAATCAACGATTTTGGTACTATTTATTATAATGATTACAATAGTCCAACAATTTAATCAACTATAATTTAATAGATTAAAATCAATTATATTGATTACTATAATCCAATTATAAAATCAACTATAAATGAATTGTTTGAATATAGTCCAACTATTAATTAAAAACAACATTTAAATATTAGTCCAACTAACATTTAATTTATTTGACGAATGATATTTTGTGATTGAGCGCGTATGACAAGTAATTAAACGAGTATTGCAAATTCAATTCTTGCCTCCCACTATTTTTTGCGGCGACCTCTAACCCTCTGTCGAGTACTCGGGAAACCGCGTTTCCTAGTGGGCTAGGATCCCGTTAAATATAACACAATCTTGACTTTGGCCAACAAATTGTATGATAATTAACTAGGTAGATCTCTAAGATCGATTGGATCCAATCCAATTCCTAGATCCGGTAGGGGGACATCCAAGTCCGAAACATATATCTTATATATACGCCAATACATCCAATGTATTACCTAACCTTTTTCCTCTGAATCAACTAAGCTTTGGCTTTGGCACAACAAACTTAGTGATCCCAGTTAAGCGTGACCCATTGACCATGGAAAGCTTCGTAATCAATGTCGATGGACAAGAAGTGGTCTTGACTTTGGCCAACAAACCACAACTTGGACAAGACACCAATATGGAACAAAGCTCTCGTGATTTAAACACATCCTCGACGGACAAAGGCCTTGACTTTGGCCAACAAGCCAATGCCAGTCTCGGATCTTGAGTGAGAATCACTCAATGGAAGGAAATACGCTTAATATTTTGCGAGGGTTTTTCGAGTGCAAATTGGCAACCAATTTATTATCTTTGTTAAGGTCTCATCATCATACACCCTTAAACATGCATTCTAAACACATAATAAAGCGCATATGATTAAATAATAATGATATGCAGATGGATACTTTACACATTGATTCCTAGATCAAATCTCTCCCTTTCTCTCTCCCGCTAGCACATGTATTACTTCTACCCATTACACTACACTTCTAAAGAAACCTCATTTACATTGAGGGGAATAGGTGAGAAGAGAATACAAAGAATATGGAGGTATAAGGCTGGACTCGCAGGTCCAATTAATAAATCAAATTTATTACAACAATTTCTAAAATTGTTCCACCCATCTAATATCCATCTGATATACATTATTCATGCATCGCAACCATGTATTCACACAAGCATGTTATCAATCAATCTAATCAAATTAATTAATCTGATAATTAGTGATCATCCAATGTTCAAACAACGATTTGATTTTGAGCGAGTCAAACTCGTTTTGCGAATAAGTACTCAAAGTACGAATTCTTGAATTAAATTAAACTACATAATTAAATCCAATTCAATATGCATTTAATTCTAATTTGCTTATTTAATTCCAAATTAAACATTACACTTTAATAATAAACCTTTTACGACTTAAATTCCAAATTTAATCGTTACGGGTCTCAAAGCCCGATTAACGTCCAACCTCAATTTAATTGAAGTCTAATGGGCTTTTAATTAATTCTTTAAGGCGTGAGGAGAGGGGTCACAACTCGGGTCAAACCGAATAACCAAAATCCAATCCGGGAATTACCCCATAAGCCCAGAAATCAATTTTGGCCCAATTAAACTTTAAAGGTCCATTAAGTCGCATTTGGGCTTTATGGAAGCGATTTTGGGCCCAATTGGATCTAATCCATTTGGCCTAAACCCAACTTAGTACAACTAAGCCCAATAAGCCCAATTACAACACAACAAGCCCAAATCCAATTTAAAGCCCAATAATTAAATTCCAAAAATCCAATTTCCCAATTTAATTACACTAAAGTGTATAACACAATTAATTATCCAATTAACATTTCTAAAACGTCAATTAACATAACTAATCATGCTTATTAACATTAAATCATGTCCAACACAATTTAATCAAAAATCAAACCCAATTACATGCTTATAACTCTCGGCAATCATAGGAAATTTTAAATCGATTTCGATTTCAATTCAATTGAATCCACAATCAATATTAAATCAACATTCCCAATTGATTCAAGTCATCC
The DNA here is from genome assembly GCA_019454045.1 of Zanthoxylum bungeanum. NCBI lineage: Eukaryota > Viridiplantae > Streptophyta > Magnoliopsida > Sapindales > Rutaceae > Zanthoxylum > Zanthoxylum bungeanum. The sequence goes on along the minus strand of SKCR01055047.1, from coordinate 43,960 downwards.
AATGATCAAAAATCAAAAAATTCCAAGACATAGGGCACATGTCCATTCAGCCAACACTTCCAAAATTGGGGAAAAATATTCCAAACATAATTTCTTGAAATTGATCCAATCAATCTTCAATTCAACATGATTTAAGCATATTCAAACATCCAATTTAATCAAATCATGCTCAAAATCAATTTACCCAATTTTTAAGCCCTAAACATTTCATGCTTTAACCTTGCTCTAGATGCCATTGTAGGTTTCTATTAAGGTCCCAAGATCATAAACAAGCATGAAATAAGTGAGAATACATTCGAGGAAGTCTCGGAATACTCACATCGATCGGTTGAGCGACGCTTTGACGAACAAGACTCGAAATTCTGCTCCTTGTTCATTCGGTAGTGGCAGTTTGCAACTTCATTGGTTTGGCTCGTTTTGGTCCTTCGTCAAGCTCCAAGCTTCGTCGAACGATTCCTGGCTCATGGGTGGACTTCCATATCACCTTCGCATGTCTCTCGGAGTGCTAGCTCTTGTGATTTTTGCCACAAAAATCACTCACTCAAGCTTCCCATCTCACGGTTTTGACAGAAACCAGTGAGCTAGTTTTACAGCCCCTTGGGCGTGAATTGTAGAGAGAAAGAGAGAGGATGTGTTGTTAGGTAAAATGTGTATCTAATACACATTTATATTTTCCAAAAAATAATAAATCATTTACCACCTTTTTGGCTTTCAAAAAGTCAAATGGTAAAAGGTTTCCAACAACTCCAACAACTACCATCAATCAATCAATGGTCACATCACTCAAAGTGACATGATTTGACGCTTGATGTGACGCTAGATGCGACTAGTGATTTGATGCTTGATTTGACTTGTGTGCCGCACTCGAAATCGAAATGTGAATGCGCTCGCAAATAATCCCGGGCTCGGGTTCGCTAATTCCAAATTAACAAATTTTCCGTTGCGTCGTAATTAAATGATTACGCCTAGCGAAATCACTATTCATGTCGCTAACGAATTAATTCTAAATTAACTCGTTCGCCCGAATTAAAATCTAATTTTAATTTCGCGTCGAATCTAATTTCGTTTAATATATCAAATATATTAATTAATCGATTAATTCCAAATTAATCGTTATCTCTCTTTTAATGATATTTTATCCCAGATAAAATATCTCCGTAATTAATCACAGATTAATTTTCTCTCATCTTATTAATCCCAGATTAATTTAGAGTGCGAGTCATACGTCATTGGTGAATCTTTGGGAATCGACCCATGAGATCCCCGGATATGTTGACAGTAAATTCGGTCGTCGGTTTATCCGCACATGTAAGTACCAAGTACTACGTTTTACCGATTTAGAAGACAAGGTTGGCTTCTAGCAAAGCGCCATGCCTACCTAATTCTCCGGAAATATCCTTACAGGAATAAAGGATCTATATCAGGCGTAGTATACGTAGTATTGCGTATTTCTGTCCAGTATCGAATGATCACGTGCTAGGCCTGGGGCTGGAATTGTGTCTGCCCCGTACGAAGCACATGTTGGATGTCTGGTAACTAGTCTCTATAATCGGATAAACATGACCTTGTCATTTAATCCCGATGACTGTAGTACTTAAGAGCATTAATACAGTATCCTACGTGACCATCATCTCCATATGACTGAAGTGACACTTTTGTCTTGACATCACACCCAACACACTACGATTCTCAATATACCCAGCATTGGCGTACACAGAACCTGTTAAAGCCCTGAACGACCGCAACCAAAGTATATTGATTGTCGCAAGTATTAGCGGTGCAAGTCTCAGGTTAAGACCAAATACACCTACCCTGATTTCGGACTTCCATAGACACATAGTCATACTACCAATGGAATTCTGAGGGGATATATCCAGAGCGAAGTTGTTTCCCATACCATCGGTAAAAAAAAACCTCCTATTACACTTGCATGAGTATCCTATACCCAAATATATGAGAACTATGCCGTTGTGCCCTCACAACGCGCACAAGTGTAATACTAGTCTTTTACGTATTTATCGATGTCCAATCTCGATAATACTCTGACTAGGGATATTTAATGATTTATCCTACGTGGACTGATACTGTCTCATATCATTCTCCGTCCAGGAACAAATCATAGGGACCTCCTATCATTTATATATCTAGGTGATCTAATCACAAATGATAAGAGTGCAATCTCTTTTGTAACATAGTTAATTTGTACAACAACACCATGATCTGTACAAATAGTGACGCTATGGGTCATAATTGTCCAACATATTTAACAAAGAACAACATACACACCCTCATATGCAGTGAAATAATAAAATAGTTGTGCAAAAACATAAAACACAAGCGTGCACACACACACGTAATGCAAAAATATAAATGCAACTTCTAAGAAGAGTTACACGAAGTGCACTGTCACATGCCTCTTATGATCAAGGCATTCAGAAGTAGATGAGAAGTCATCTTGTTTCCTCACCCAAGTTTTTTTAGGAAACTCTTCCACTTGAGTATTCATAGTCAATAAAGCAGGTTTCTCACTAAGAAATTGTGCTTGTTTAGTTAGTGCAGAAACTTGAGAAACCAGATTTGAAGAATAAAATCTAGGTAAAACACTTTTAGGCTCTTCTTCTGTTTGTGCAAAATGAAGCACTTAGGCTTAATGTGTCATGCCTTGCCACAATGATGGCAAACAGGCACAAACCTTGGATGAGAATGAGGTTTACCCACCACACCTCTAGATCGAGGTTGGGACATAGGATGAGGAATAACACATGGGTTCACATGAAGCTCAGTAATGGGTTTCTTTCCTAGGTCACATTTAGGAGAATTCAGCTTATCATTTCCAGACTTGAACTGAGCTATGACAAACACAGTTTTGGAAGTTGACGTCTTGTCACAACTTGACTCAATAAAGCCTAAACCTTTCCTCTCATAAGAAGACATACAAATCCCCAACATGTGGTCTAATTTTTTAGTCCTACTAGAAAATAAAGACAACTGTGTTCTAGCATCTTCAAGTTCAGTTTCTAAATATTGGATTCTATCAACTAGCCCTTAATTCCTCTGCTCAAGGTCATCAATCATTAAAAGGGTTTTCTCAGACTTAGCTTGAGCTTCATTCCTGTCCAACTCTACTTCTTTCAGCCTCTTATTGACCTCAATATTCATCTTCTTGATAGCTAGGCTCTCATTGAATAGTTCAGTATAGGCTATTTGAAGACTATCATCATTAACCGACTCATCATGAGAGCAATCTGATCTAACATCTTCATCACTAATGTTTTCCTCTCTCTCACCGGTCACATTAGCAGTGAAGGCCATAAAATTGTTATTATTCTTAGGAGATTCATTAGAACTATAGCTACCTTCTGAATCGCTAAGTGAACCTGCCATGATTTTCTTACCCTTACATTTTAGGTAAGTGGGACACTTAGATCTAATTTGCCCATACCCTTCACACTCATGGCATTGAATAGCATGGGGTTTGCTACTTATATCCTCTCTAGACTCACTTCTACTATGCCTACTCTGTCTAGGCTTATCCTTCTTATCCCTATCATGGCCATGTTGGACAATTATGACCCACAGCATCACTATTTGTACAGAACATGGTGTTGTTGTACAAATTAATTATGTGACAAAGAAAATTGCTCTTTTATCATTTTTAATTGGATTACCGGGATATATAAATGATAAAAGTCCATATGATTAGTTCCAGATTAATAAGATATGAGACAATATTAATCCACTAAGGTTTAATCATTAAAATATCCATAGTCGTAGTATTATCGAAATTGGACTCGATAATGCGGAATAGACTAGTATTGCACTTGTGCGTGTTATGGGAGCATAACGGCATAGTTCTCATATATTTGGGTATTGGATACTCATGCAAGTGTAATAGGAGGTTGTGTTTACCGATGGTACGGAAACAGCTTCTCTCTAGATAGACCCCTCAGAATCCCATTGGTAGTATGACTATGTGTCTATGTGAGTCTATATCAGGGTAGGTGTATTTGGTCTTAACCTAAGACTTACATCGCTAATACTTGCGACAATCAATATACTTTGGTTTTGGTCGTCCGGGGTTTTAACAGGTTCCGTGTAAGCCTCTTCTGGGTATATTGAGAATCGTAGTATATTGAGTGTGATGTCAAGATGGAAGTATCACTTCAGTCATATGGAGATGATGGTCACGTAGGATACGGAACTAGTACTCTTATGTACTGTAGTCATTGGGATAATATGACTAGGTCATGATTATTCGATAATAGAGACTAGTTACCAGAGATCCGATATATACTTCGTACGGGGCATACACAATTCAAGCCCCAGGCCTAGCATGTGACATCAGATACTGGATTATAATACGCAATACTACGTATACTACACCTGACATAGATTAAATATTCCTTAAGAATATTTCTGGAGGATTGGGTTGGCACGGTGCTTTGCTAGAAGCCAATCATGTCTCGTAAATCGGTAAAAATGTAGTATGAGGTACGTACGTGTTCGGATAGTCGACGACCAGATTTACTACCAACATATCCATGGATCTCATGGGTCGCTTCCCGAAGATTCACCGATGACGTATGATTCGAACATAATTAATCTAGGATTAATAGAGGAGAGATTTTATCTGCGATAAAATACTATTTAAGAGAGAGAGAACGATTAATTTGGAATTAATAGATAAAATAATATATTCAATATATTAAACGAAATTAGATTTCGACGCGGAATTAAAATTGGATTTTAATTCGGGCGAACGAATTAATTTAGAATTAATTCGCGAGCGACGTGAATAGTAATTTTACTAGGCATAATTATTTAATTAAATTTGATTTAATTATGTCGCAACGGAAAATTCGTTAATTCGGGATTAACAAACCCGAGCCTGGAATGTGTTTGCGGGCCCACCCAGATTTTGAATTAAAGTGGGGCCTATAAGTCACATCGCCAGTCACTTTAGTGATGGAAGTCAAGTCACCTTTTTGTGATTGACATCCAGTCACTATTTATGATGGGAGTGGTTGGAAGCCTTAATTGCTTTTTTCCCTCCAATTTGCTTTATTCTTTTGGAAAGGATATACCAAATTTTGGCTTTGATTGTTCACAAGTGTATTTTGCTTTTAGAAAACAAAACACAAGTCTTACACACACTCTCTCTCTCACGGTTTTGAACCAAATTTTGACTCTCTCCAATTTTGTTCATTGGCTGAGAGTTGCTCTTCACCAAAGACAAAAATTTGTTTCAATTTTGTGCTAACACACATAAGGAATCATATCAAGGTGTTAGGGAAACCAACATTTGAGCTTGGAATCTCAAATCAAAGCTTGGAGCTTGGATTCAACACTTCAAAGAGGAAAGCTTGGAGATCAACTTCAAAGGGGCTTGGCCGAAACTTCAAGGAGCATTTTTTTTTTTGTGTTCAACGCATCCAAAATCCGATCAAAGTGAGTATTTTCCGCATTCTTACTTTGTTGTATTCACATGATTTCTAGCTTAATGGATCTTGGTTTGACCTTAGAAACCCAAAAATGGTATCAGAGCCATAATTGAGCATGAAATTGACTTAGGGTTTATATACTTGAATTTGGGTAATTTTGATTGGAGCATGATTTTGTCAAATTGAGTGTTTGGTTATGTTTGGATTATGATAACTTAGAGTTATGCATGATTAATTTGGATAAATTTTGATTAGAAAATTTTTCCCTATTTCTTTATGAAGGCCGAATGTAACTAGAACCCTAGCTCTTGGTGATTTTTGAATTTTAGACAATTGGATGTGTTTAAAATGCATGGGATATATTAGTTTGTAATTTAATTAGATTGAAATCAAAATTGATATAAAAAGTCCCTAATTGCCGAGAGCCTTATAAGCATGTTGGATTGATTTTGTTTCAGTTATGTTGGACATGACTTGACAATAATAAAACATGATTAATTATGTAAATTGGTATTTTGGAAATGTTAATTTGAATAATTAATTATGGCTATACACTTTAGTTAATTGAATTGTGATATTAGCAATATTGGAATTTAATTAATAAGGCTTAATTTGTAATTGGGCTTAATGGGTTTGGTTGGGTCAAGTTTGGTTTAGGTTAATTGGTTGGATCCAATTGGGCCTAAAACCATTTCCATAAAGTCCAAATATGGCCAAAATTAATTTTGTGGCAAAGGGTGATTCCTTATTGGGCTTTGGTTGCCAAAGTCCATGCCTTATGAATTAATTAAAAGCCCATTGGACTTTAATTAAATTGACATTGGATGTTAATTGGGCTTTGAGACCCGTTAAGATTAGATTTAGAATCTAAGTCGCAAAGGCTCATTAATAAAGTGTAATTATTTAATTTGGAATTAAATATAAATTAGTATTGAATACAAATTAAATTGGATTTAATATTGTAGTTTGATATAATTCAAAGATTTGTACTTTGAGTACTTATTCTTAAATGAGTTGGACTCGCGCAAGTCAAATCGTTGTTTGAACATTGGATGCTCATTAATTAAAGATTAATTAATTGGATTAGATTGATTGATAACATGCTTTGTGTGAATACATGGATGTGATGTTTGAATAATGTATATCGGATGAATATTAAATGGGTGAGGGCAATTTTGGAAATTGTTGTAATAAATTTAGAATTTATTAAATTGGACCTGCGTGTCCAGCATATTACCTCTTGATTCTTTGTATTTCTCTTCTCACCTATTCCCCTCAATGTAAATGAGGTTTCTTTACAAGTGTTATGTAATTGGGTAGAAGTAAGATTTGTGCTAGCTGGGGAGAGGAAATGGAGAGGTTTGTTCTAGGAACAAAATGTTTTACATATCCATCCGCATATCATTATTAATTTATTTTCGCGCCTTATTATGCTTTTAGAATGCATGCTTAAGGGTGTATGATGAGACCTAACAAAGATAATTAATTGGTTGCCAATTACCCAAAAAACCCTCAACAAATATTAAGCGTTTTCCTTCCATTGAGTGATTTATTCTAAAGATCCAAGATTGGCACTGGTTTGTTGGCCAAAGTCAAGACCTTTGTCCATCGCGGATGTGTTTGAATCATGAAGGCTTTGTTCTATATCGCATGTCTTGTCCAAGTTGTGATTTGTTGGCCAAAGTCAAGATCACTTCTTGTCCATCGACATCGATTATGAAGCTTTCCAAAGTCAATGGGTCATGCTTAACTGGAATCATTAAGCTTGTTGTGCCAAAGCCAAGGCTGAGTTGATTTAGAGGAAAAAGGTTAGGGAATATATCGGATATATTGGCATATATTAGATATATGTTTCGGATTTGGATGTCCACATACTGGATCTAGGAATTGGATGAGATCCAATTGATCTTAGAGATCTACCTAGTTAAATATCATACAGCTTGTTGGCCAAAGTCAAGGTTGTGTGTTATTTAACGGGATCCTAGCCCATTAGGAAACTAGGTTTCCCGAGTACTCCACAGAGGGTTAGAGGCTCGCCGAAAAATAGTGGGAGGCAAGTATTAAATTTACAATTTCGTTTAGATACTTTCCAATACGCGCTCATTTCATTTTTCTTTATTACATGAATATATATTAGTTGGACTAATATTTAATTATTGTTTTAAATTAAACAGTTGGACTGTATTCAAACTACTTCATTTATAGTTGATTTTATAATTGGATTATAGTATTCAATAAATTTGAATTTAACTAATCAAATAGTAGTTGATTATATAGTTAGACTATAGTAATCATTATATTTGATTGTACCCGAAATCGTTGATTGGATAGTTGGACTATAACAATCAAGATAACTGAAAGATTAGCGTTTAGAACATAATCCTGGGTGAAAATGTCTTTAAACGGCTTTAATTTTTAGATTGGGAATAGAACCTCAGGATAGTCCTGGGAACTGAGAGGTTATTTTATTTGATAGAGTGACATCTCGGGCCTAAGCCCGAAGTTGAGCAAATAGTGGAGCATGAGTTTTGGAAGACTCATGGTGATGATAACTTTAGTGCTTAATCCATTATGCTTGCCACAAAGACTCCTTAATTTCTTCGTCAGAACTAAGGATTAGATCCTTATAGTATGATATTGAAATTGAAGGATCTTCATAGATCTATACTTAGATCTTAGAAGTACTAATTGCAATAGAGAACTCTTAGAGAGTTAATGGCTATGCTCAAGGAGACAAAGCCAGAGTTTGCAAAAAGGCAATGGCAAGAAGCGCAAGGCGCATCTTACTTCGACATCCCAGATGGCCAAGGCTTGGCCGAAGGCTTTTGGGGTATGGAAAATGGCAATGGAAAAATCATCACAGTCTTCTGGGAAGACAAATGACATATCTCAATATGTCTGTCTAAACTGTGGCAAACGGGATCATTGGAAGCGTGACTACCGTATGGACAATGCATATATGAAGGAAGTGAAGGCGGGGTAAGGCTCCGACTTCAAGTATGTTTGTCATAAATATGTTCATTACTGGTTTCAAAATTGGATTTTTGATACTAAGTGTTGTACATATATATGTACTGATGTGCGAGATCTGATAATAAGCAGGATACTGACTTCAGTTGAGATCGACATGCGAGTCGGAAACGGGACGAGAGTCACTGTTTTAACCGTAGAAACCTAAGTTTTGGAACTACCCTTTGGGTATGTACTTAAATTAGGAAACTCTTATAATGTACCTAGTTTTACTAGAAACATTATCTCTATATCTAAGTTTAACCCGTTGCGGGTATACCTTTATATTCTATAACACTAAGTGTTTTATTATATAAAGATGATATTAAGATAAACACATTGGATGTGAATAACAATATTTATATTTTGGATATAAATGAATCTCAAACGTATAACATGACAAACAAATAGCTCAAACTGAATTAATCAGATGAGACTTATTTGTGGCATTGTTGTCTGGGACACATTAACAAGACTCGTATATCCACACTTTCGAATAGTGGATACTAGGACAAATTTGATTCTAATTCAAATAATGTCTACGAATCTAGTTTAATAGGTAAAGTGCCTAAAACACCTTTTACTTGGTAAAAGTGTAAGTGCCACCGATCTGTTAGCCCTCGTTCATAGTGACGTAAGTGGGCCCATTTCTAGCTAGGCTAGAGGTGGATATGAATACTTCATAACCCTTACGGATGTGGCATCGCGTTATAGTTATTTGTATCTTATGAAACACAAGTCAGAAACTTTTAGAGTTTCAACTCGAAGTAGACAGACAGACCGGCTAAAGTATTAAACAGTCACAGTTAGACCGTGGTGGAAAATACTCGAGCGATACGTTTCTCGACTATTTGAAAGAGTATAGTATTCTTTCATAGTGGACTCCTCCCGGAACACCTCAATTTGACGGTGTGTCCGAACAAAGAAACCGAACCTTATTGGACAAAGTAAGGTTAATTATGAGTCGCTCTGAGCTACCATTTTCCTTCTAGGGATATGCATTAAACAGTGCAATACTTATTTTGAATAACGTTCCATGAAAATCTATTTGACAGATTTCATATTAGATATGAACAGGAAAGAAACCGGGTTTTCTCATTCCTGAAGATTTGGGATTGTTGGCATATGTTTGGATGATACCAAACTAGAACCCAAATCGGATAAGTGCCTAAATTATAGGTTATCATAGGGAAACCAAAGTATAGTACTTATACAAATCACAAGAGAACAATGTAATTGTTGCTCTCCATGTGGTTTTCCTAAGAGGAATACCTATATGCAGTGGTAAGTGGGAGGAAAGTAAAACTCGATTAAAATCAGAGTAATACATATCCAAGCACCGATTCTTTAATGGAACACAAACAGTTCATCAGGGATGAAACTGTACCACAATCTTCAAATACACAAGAACCGCGTAAGTCAGAGAGAGTCAGAAAACAACCTGAGAGGTATGAGTTTCTGATCTCACCTCTTAAAGATGTCAATCTTATTGAGGAACACGAACTGGCTACGTATGAGGAAGTGATACAAGGTATCGACTCCCTATTATAGCAAAGTGCCATGATGTCCGAAATGGATTCCATTTATATCAACCAAGTTTGGACACTGGTTGTTGTACAAGAAGGCATTGTGCCTAATGGTACTATATGAGTCTTCAAGGAAGACAAACATGGATGGCAACATACAAACGTAAAAAGCTAGGCTTGTAGCGAAAAGGTATCGCTATCAACATTGTGTTGATTACGATGAAACCTTTTACCTGTTGCCATGATTAAAATCCATTTGGATAATTCTTGCTAATGCTGTATGTTTCATTTATGAAATATGGCAGCTGAACGTCAAAATCGCTTTCCTTAAACATAAACCTTTTGGAGGATGTTTACAACATTCTGACGGTTTTGTCATACCAAAATATGCAAACTAGGTTTGTAAGTTAATTTGATCCATTTATGGATTGAAGCAAGCATTGCGTTCTTGGAACCAGCGTTTTGATGTAATCATAATGGTATATGATTTAATTCAAAACGAAAATGATTCTTGTGTATATAAAGAGGCTAGTGGGAGCGCACTAACAGTGATTGTCCTATATAATGATGACATATCATTTCTTGGAAATGACATTCCCATAATATAATCGGTGAAAGCTTGGCTTTCATGAAAAATTCTCCATAGAATACTTGAGAGAGACAACCTTTATTCTAAGAATAATGATCTACTATGATAGATCTAAAAGTTGTTGGCACTCTCTGAGAACTCGTACATTGAAAAATATGTATGCGACCTGGTGTCTCATATGCTTTGAGCATATGGAGTCACAATCAAACCAATCCAAGTGATGGCCACTGGATTAATGTTAAGAACATCCTTAAGTATCTTAGAGGAACTAAGGATGCTTTCTTAAGCTATGGAGAAGGAGAACTTGAAGTGACTGGGTTCACTGCTGCAAGTTTCCAAACCGATAATAACGACTGTAAGTCGTAATAAGGATACTATATAGTTTGAATAACGGAAAAGTGAGCTGGAAATCTTCCAAGCAAGATACTGTTGCCGAATAAACAACAAAAGCGGAATATTGTTGTAGCTGAAGCAGCAAAGGAAGCATTTTGGATCCATATAATCCTAATCAGATTAGGTATAGTTCTGTTAGCAGCTGAGCTAGGCTACAGCATAGGCTAAAGAATTAATGGTCTCATCAAAGATCCAAATATATACTTCAATTATTTCATCTGATTCGTCAGATCATACATCGTGGCGATGTGATGATCGAATAAATCGCATCAGATTATTACCATGCAAATCCGCTGAAGAAAGCAATTACTCAGCAGAAGTTTGAGCGACCCGTACATAGTTCAGGTGTAGGACACTTGAGTGATTGGCTATAGGCCAAGTGGGAGATTGTTGGACAATTATGACCCATAGCATCACTATTTGTATAGAACATGGTGTTGTTGAACAAATTAATTATGTGACAAAGGAAATTGCTCTTTTATCATTTGTAATTGGATTACCGGGATATATAAATGATAAAAGTCAATATGATTAGTTCCAGATTAATAAGATATGAGACAGTATTAATCCATTAAGGTTTAATCATTAAAATATCCCCAGTCGTAGTATTATCGAGATTAGACATCGATAATGTGGAATAGACTAGTATTGCACTTGTGCGTGTTATGGGAGCATAACGACATAGTTCTCATATATTTGGGTATTAGATACTCATGCAAGTGTAATATGAGGTTGTGTTTACCGATGGTACGGAAACAGCTTTGCTCTGGATAGACCCCTCGGAATCCCATTGGTAGTATGACTATGTGTCTATGGGAGTCCATATTAGGGTAGGTGTATTTGGTCTTAACCTGAGACTTACATCGCTAATACTTGCGACAATCAATATGTTGGGTTTTCTAGGTCAAACCAAGATCATATTAAGCATATAAACGTGTGAATACATCAAAGTAAAGTAGCGGAAATACTCACTTTGATCGGCTTTGTGATGCGATGAAACATAAAAATATCTCCTTGAAGCTCTCGGCCAAGCCCCTTGTTTGTGCTCCAAGCTCCTCTTTGAATGTTGAACTTCAAGCTCCAAGCCTTGAGAATGGATTCCATGCTCATGAATGGGTTTCCCTATCACCTTTGTAAGACTCATTTGGTGTGCTAGCACTCTTGAAAAATTTGCCACAAATCTTTCATTAGATTCTTGTTGTTCTCGGCCAAGCCAAGAAATTGAGAGGAAAATGGCACCAAGGCCGTGAGTTAGGGAGAGGGAGAGAAGAGTTGTGTATTTGTTTCTAAAATAATTACCAAGTTGTTTACCAAAGTCAAAACCATTTTTGGTATATGCTTTCCAAAAGTAATTTGGAGGGAAAAGAGCATTAATTGCTCTCAACCACCTCCATCACAAAAAATGTGACATGACACACATCACAAAAAGTGGATGTGACATGTGAGTGACTTGTGATGTGATTTGTGGCCGCACTTGATTCAAAATCGGAGTGGCCTCGCAAACACATTCTGGGCTCGGGTTCGTTAATTCCGAATTATCGAATTTTCCGTTGCGACGTAATTAAATCAAATTTAATTAAATAATTATGCAAAGCAAAATTACTATTCACGTCGCTCGTGAATTAATTCTAAATCAATTCGTTAACCCGAATTAAAATCCAATTTTAATTCCGCGTCGAAATCTAATTTCGTTTAATATATCGAATATATTATTTTATCGATTAATTCAAAATTTATCGTTCCCTCTCTTTTAAATAATATTTTATCCCAGATAAAATATCTCCGCAATTAATCCTAGATTAATTTTCTCTCTCTATAATTAATCCCAGATTAATTATGTCCGAGTCATACGTCATCGGTTAATCTTCGGGAAGCGACCCATGAGATCCCTGGATATGTTGGCAGTAAATCCGGTCGTCGGACTATCCGAACATGTACGTACCTAGTACTACGTTTTTACCGATTTACAAGACATGGTTGGCTTCTAGCAAAGCGCCGTGCCTACCCAATTCTCCAGAAATATTCTTAAAGGAATATGTAATCTATATCAGGCGTAGTATACGTAGTATTGCGTATTGCGATCCAGTATCGGATGTCACGTGCTAGGCCTGGGGCTGGAATTGTGTCTGCCCCGTACGAAGCACATATCGGATCTCTGGTAACTAGTCTCTATAATCGGATAAACATGACCTAGTCATATTATCCCGATAGCTGCAGCATATAAGAGTATCAATTTCGTATCCTACTTGACCATCATCTCCATATGACTGAAGTGATATTTCCGTCTTTACATCACACCCAATACACTACGATTCTCAATATACCCAGAAGAGGCGTACACAAAACCTGTTAAAGCCCTGGACGACCAAAACCAAAGTATATTGATTGTCGCAAGTATTAGCGATGCAAGTTTCAGGTTAAGACCAAATACACCTACCCTGATTCGGACTTCCATAGACACATAGTCATACTACCAATGGAATTCCGAAGGGTCTATCCAGAGCGAAGCTGTTTCCGTACCATCGGTAAACACAACCTCTTATTACACTTGCATGAGTATCCAATACCCAAATATATGAGAACTATGACGTTATGCTCCCATAACACGCACAAGTGCAATACTAGTCTATTCTGCATTATCGATGTCCAATCTCGATAATACTACGACTAGAGATATTTTAATGATTAAACCTTAGTGGATTAATACTGTCTCATATCTTATTAATCCGGAACTAATCATATGGACTTTTATCATTTATGTATCTTGGTAATCCAATTACAAATGATAAAAGAGCAATTTCCTTTGTCACATAGTTAATTTGTACAACAACACCATGTTCTGTACAAATAGTGATGCTATGGTCATAATTGTCCAACAATCTCCCACTTGGCCTATAGCCAATCACTCAAGTGTCTTACATTTGAACTATGTACGGGTAGCTCAAACTTCTGCTGAGAAACTGCTTTCGTCAGCGGATTTGCAAAGTTATCATCTGATGCGATTTATTCGATCATCACATCGCCACGATGTATGATCTGAACGAATCAGATGAATAGTTAAGGTATATATTTGGATCGTTGATGAGACCATTAATTCTTTAGTCTGTGCTATAGCCTAGCTCAGCCGCTAACAGAATTACACCTAATCTGATTATGATTATTATAGATCCAAATCGTTTCTATTGCTACCTCAGCTGCAATAATATTCCGCTTTTGTTGTTTATTCGGAAATAGTATCTTGCTTGGAAGATTTCCAGCTCACTGTTCCGTTATTCAAACTATATAGTACCATTATTACGACTTATAGTCGTCTTTGTCGGTTTGGAAACTTGCAACGGTGAACCCAGTCACTTCAAGTTCTCCTTCTCCATAGCTTAAGAAAACATCCTTAGTTCATCTAAGATACTTAACGATGTTCTTAACATCAATCCAGTGACTATCACTTGGATTGGCCTGATTGTGACTCCATACGCTCAAAGCATATGAGACACCAGGTCGCGTACATTTCTTTCAATGTACGAGTTCTCGGAGAGTGCCAACAACTTTTAGATCTATCCCAGTAGATCCTTATTCCTATAATAAAGGTTGTCTCTCCCAAGAATTATATGGAGAATTTTCTCATGAAAGCCAAGCTTTCACCGATTGTATTATGGGAATATCATTTCCAAGAATTGATATATCATCATTATATAGGACAATCATTGTCAATGCGCTCCCACTAACCTCCTTATATACACAAGAATTATATTCGTTTTGAATTAAATCATATACCATTATGATTACATCAAAACGTTGGTTCCAAGAACGCAATGCTTGCTTCAATCCATAAATGGATCGATTTAACTTGCAAACCTTGTTTGCTCATTTTGATACGACAATACCGTCAGGATGTGGTAAACATCCTCCAAAAGGTTTCCGTTTAAGGAAAGCGATTTTGACGTTCAGCTGCCATATTTCATAAATGAAACATGCAGTATTAGCAAGCATTATCCAAATGGATTTTATCCATGACAATGAGTTAAAAAGTTTCTTCATAATCGACACAATTTTGATAACGATACCTTTTTGCTACAAGCCTAGCTTTGTACGTTTGTATGTTGCCATCCATGTATGTCTTCCTTGAAGACTCATATAGTACCAATAGTCACAATGCCTTCCGGTACATCAACCAGTGTCCAAACTTGGTTGGTTTACATGGAATCCATTTCGGATAACATGGCACTCTGCCATAATAGGGAGTCGATATCTTGTATCACTTCCTCATACGTAGTCAGTTTGTCTTCCTCAATAAGATTGACATCTACTTAAGGTGAGATCAGAAACCCATACCTCCCAGGTTGTTTTCTGACTCTCTCCGACATACGCAGTTCTTGTGTATTCGAATATTATTGGTACAGTTTCATCCTTGATGAACTGTTTATGTTCCATTAAGGAATCGGTGCCTGGAACAGTATTACTCCGATTTTCTTCGAGTTTTACTTTCCTCCCACTTACCACTGCATATAGGTATTCCTCTTAGGAAAACCGCATGGCGAGCAACAATTACATTGTTCTCTTGTGAGTTGTATAAGTACTATACTTTGGTTATCCTATATTAACCCTAAATTGGCACTTATCCAATTTGGGTTCTAGTTTGGTATCATCCAAACATATGCCCAGCATACCCAAATCTTCAGGAATGAGAAAACATGGTTTCTTTCCTGTTCATATCTAATATGAAATCTGTCAAACAGATTTTCATGGAACCTTATTCAAAATAAGTATTGCACTATTTTAATGTGTATCCCTAGAAGGAAATGGTAGCTCAGAGCGACTCATGATTAACCTTATCATGTCTAACAAAATTCGGTTTCTCTGTTCGGACACACCGCTCAATTGAGGTGTTCCGGGAGGAGTCTACTATTAAAGAATACTATACTCTTTCAAATATTTGAGAAGCTTATTACTTAAGTATTTTCCACCATGGTCTAACCGTGACGGTATTATACTTTAGCCGATCTGTCTGTCAACTTCGTGTCGAAACTCTTTGAATTTATCAAAAATTTCCGATTCGTGTTTCAAAAGAAACACATAACCATAATGCGATGCCACATCCATAAAGGTTACGAAGTATTCATATCCACCTCTAGCCTAGCTAGATATGGGCCCACTTACGTCACTATGAACGAGGGCTAACAGATCGGTGACACTTACACTTTTACCAAGTAAAAGGTGTTTTAGGCATTTTACCTAATAAACTAGATTCGTAGACATCATTTGAATATAATCAAATATGTCCCAGTACCCACTCTTCGAAAGTGTGGATATACGAGTCTTGTTTAATGTGTCCCAGAAAACAATGCCATAAATAAGTCTCATCTGATTAATTCAGTTTGAGCTATTTGTTTGTCATGTTTGACGTTTGAGATTCATTTATATTCAAAATATAAATACTGTTATTCACATCCAATGTGTTTATCTCAATATCTTCTTTATAAAATAAAACAATTTAGTGTTCTAGAATATAAATGTATACCTGCAACGAGTTAAACTTAGATATAGATATAATGTTTCTAGTCAAACTAGTTACATTATAACAGCTTCCTAATTTAAGTACATACCCAAAGGGTAGTTCGTAAACTTAGGTATCTACAGTTAAAACAGCGAATGTTATCCCGTTTCCAACTCATAGGTTGATCTCAACTGAAGTCAGTCTCCTGCTTATCAGCAGATTCTGCACATCAGTACATGTTCATGTACCACATCTAGTATCAAAAATCCAATTTTAAAACTAATAGTGAACATGTTTATGACAAACATATTTAAAGCCGGAGCCTTGCCCCTCTTCTCTTCCTTCATGTCTCCCTTGTCCATACAGCAGTCACGCATCCAGTGACCCCGTTTGCCACAGTTTAGGCAGACATCTTGGGATATGTCCTTTGTCTTCCTAGAAGACTTATGATGATTTTGCCTTTGCCCCTTTTAGAAGCTCTGGCTCTGCCTCCTAGAGCATAGCCATCAACTTTCCAAGAGTTTACTTTTGGTTCATAATAAACCTGCCCCAGCTTTCGGGTAGAGACTATAAGATCAAATCTTTGGTAGTCTCGGCCATGTAGGTAATGCCCAGCTAACCTAGCTGATCGATGTCAGCAATCATCTGCGACACCTAGTGCTCGACAGATGTACCCTCTGACATACGTGAGCAAAAGAGCTTCTTTTAGCAATTTATACTTCTAAGATTTAAGAATAAATCTATGAAGATCTTTAATTTCATCATCATGGTACAATGATCTAATCCTTAATTTTGACAATGAAATTAAAGTGTCATTGCATCTAGCATAAAATATTGAGCACTAAACTTATCAACACATGAATCTTCCAAAGATCATGTTCTACTATTTGCTCAACTTCGGGCTTAGGCCCAAGAGCTTGCTCTATCAAATAGAGTAACTTCTCAGTTCCCAGGACTATCCTGAGGTTTTATTCCCAATTCTGAAAATTAAAGCAATTTAAAGACATTTTCACCCAGGATTATGTTTTAAACGCTAATCTTTCAGTTATCTTGATTGTTATAGTCCAACTATCCAATCAACGATTTTGGGTACTATTGATTATAATGATTACAATAGTCTAACTATATAATCAACTATAATTTGATTAGTTAAATTCAAATATATTGATTACTATAATCCAATTATATAATCAACTATAAATTGAAGTAGTTTGAATACAGTCTAACTGTTTAATTAAAACAACGATTAAATATTAGTCCAACTAATATATTTAAGTAATAACGAAAAATTGAAATGAGCGCGTATTGGCAAGTATCTAAACGAAATTGCAAATTTAATACTTGCCTCCCACTATTTTTCGACGAGCCTCTAACCCTCTGTTGAGTACTCGGGAAACCTAGTTTCCTAGTGGGCTAGGATCCCGTTAAATAACACACAACCTTGACTTTGGCCAACAAGCTGTATGATATTTAACTAGGTAGATCTCTAAGATCAATTGGATCTCATCCAATTCCTAGATCCAGTAGATGGACATCCATATCTGAAACATACATCTAATATATGCCAATATATCCAATATATTGCCTAACTTTTTTCTTCTGAATCAATTAAGCCTTGGCTTTGGCACAACAAACTTAATGATTCCAGTTAAGCGAGACCCATTGACCTTGGAAAGCTTCGTAATCGATGTCGATGGACAAGAAGTGATCTTGACTTTGGCCAACAAATCACAACTTGGACAAGACATGCGATATGGAACAAAGCCTTCATGATTCAAACACATCCGCGATGGATAAAGGTCTTGACTTTGGCCAACAAACCAGTGCCAATTTTGGATCTTGAGAATGAATCATTCAATGGAAGGGAAAATGCTTAATATTTGTTGAGGGTTTTTCGCGTAATTGGCAACCAATTAATTATCTTTGATTAGGTCTCATCATACACCCTTAAACATGCATTCTAAAAGCATAATAAGGCGCGATAAATAAATTAATAATGATATGCGGATGGATATTTAAAACAACTTGTTCCTAGAACAAATCTCTCCCTTTCCTCTCTCCCGCTAGCACAAATCTTACTTCTACCCAATTACATAACACTTCTAAATAAACCTCATTTACATTGAGGGGAATATGTGAGAAGAGAAATACAAAGAGTCAAGAGGTAATAGGCTGGACACGCAAGTCCAATTTAATAAATTCTAAATTTATTACAACAATTTCCAAAATTGTCATCACCCATCTAATATTCATCCGATATTCATTATTCATACATCACATCCATGTATTCACACAAAGCATGTTATCAATCAATCTAATCCAATTAATTAATCTGAAATTAATGACCATCAAATGTTCAAACAACGATTTGATATGCGCGAGTCCAACTCGTTTAAGAATAAGTACTCAAAGTACAAATCCTTGAATTATATCAAACTATAATATTAAATCCAATTTAATTTGTATTCAATACTAATTTATATTTAATTCCAAATTAAATAATTACACTTTATTAATAAGCCTTTGCGACTTAGATTCTAAATCTAATCTTTACGGGTCTCAAAGCCCAATTAACATCCAATGTCAATTTAATTAAAGTCCAATGGGCTTTCAATTAATTTATAAGGCATGGACTTTGGCAACCAAAGCCCAATAAGGAATCATCATTATCAACCAATTTTATCAAATCATGCTCAAATCAATTTTACACAAATTTTACCCTAAATCAATTTCATGCTTAATAATGGCTCTGATACCATTGTCGGGTTTTCTAGGTCAAACCAAGATCATATTAAGCATATAAACGTGTGAATACATCAAATTAAAGTAGTGGAAATACTCACTTTGATCGGCTTTGCGATGCGATGAAACACAAAAATTTCTCCTTGAAGCTCTCGGCCAAGCCCATTGTTTGTGCTCCAAGCTCCTCTTTGAATGTTGAACTTCAAGCTCCAAGCCTTGAGAATGGATTTCATGCTCATGAATGGGTTTCCCTATCACCTTTGTAAGACTCATTTGGTGTGCTAGCACTCTTGAAAAATTTGCCTCAAATCTTTCCTTAGCTTCTTGTTGTTCTCGGCCAAGCCAAGAAATTGAGAGGAAAATGGCACCAAGGCCGTGAGTTAGGGAGAGGGAGAGAAGAGTTGTGTATTTGTTTCTAAAACAATTACCAAGTTGTTTACCAAAGTCAAAACCCTTTTTGGTATATGCTTTCCAAAAGCAATTTGGAGGGAAAAAAGCATTAATTGCTCTCAACCACCTCCATCACCAAAAAGGTGACATGACACACATCACAAAAAGTGGATGTGACATGTGAGTGACTTTCGATGTGATTTGTGGCCGCACTTGATTCAAAATCGGAGTGGCCTCGCAAACACATTCGGGCTCGGGTTCGTAAATTCCGAATTAAAGAATTTTCCGTTATGACGTAATTAAATCAAATTTAATTAAATAATTATGCCTAGCAAAATTACTATTCACGTCGCTCGTGAATTAATGCTAAATCAATTCGTTAGCCCGAATTAAAATCCAATTTTAATTCCGTGTCGAAATCTAATTTCGTTTAATATATCGAATATATTATTTTATCGATTAATTCCAAATTAATCGTTCCCTCTCTTTTAAATAATATTTTATCCCAGATAAAATATCTCCGCAATTAATCCTAGATTAATTTTCTCTCTCTTATAATTAATCCCAGATTAATTATGTCCGAGTCATACGTCATCGGTGAATCTTCGGGAAGCGACCCATGAGATCCCTGGATATGTTGGTAGTAAATCCGGTCGTCGGACTATCCGAACACGTACGTACCTAGTACTACGTTTTTACCAATTTACAAGACATGGTTGGCTTCTAGCAAAGCACCGTGCCTACCAAATTCTCCAGAAATATTCTTAAAGGAATATGTAATCTATATCAGACGTAGTATTGCGTATTGCGATCCAGTATCGGATGTCACGTGCTAGTCCTGAGGCTGGAATTGTGTCTGCCCCGTACGAAGTACATATCGGATCTCTGGTAACTAGTCTCTATAATCGGATAAACATGACCTAGTCATATTATCCCGAAAGCTGCAGCATATAAGAGTACCAGTTCCGTATCCTATGTGACCATCATCTCCATATGACTGAAGTGATACTTCCGTCTTTACATCACACCCAATACACTACGAATCTCAATATACCCATAAGAGGCGTACACAGAACCTGTTAAAGCCCTGGACGAACAAAACCAAAGTATATTGATTGTCGCAAGTATTAGCGATGCAAGTCTCAGGTTAAGACCAAATACACCTACCCTGATTTGGACTTCCATAGACACATAGTCATACTACCAATGGAATTCCGAAGGGTCTATCCAGACCGAAGCTGTTTCCGTACCATCGGTAAACACAACCTCTTATTACATTAGTATGATTATCCAATACCCAAATATATGAGAACTATGACGTTATGCTCCCATAACACGCACAAGTGCAATACTAGTCTATTCCGCATTATCGATGTCCAATCTCGATAATACTCCGACTAGGGATATTTTAATGATTAAACCTTAGTGGATTAATACTGTCTCATATCTTATTAATCCGGAACTAATCATATGGACTTTTATCTTTTATGTATCTTGGTAATCTAATTACAAATGATAAAAGAGCAATTTCCTTTGTCACATAGTTAATTTGTACAACAACACCATGTTCTGTACAAATAATGATGCTATGGGTCATAATTGTCCAACACAATATACTTTGGTTTTGGTCATCCGGGGCTTTAACAGGTTCCGTTCACGCCTCTTCTGGGTATATTGATCATCGTAGTGTATTGGGTGTGATGTCAAGATGGAAGTATCATTTCAGTCATATGGAGATGATGGTCACGTAGGATACAGAACTAGTACTCTTATGTACTGCAGTCATCGGGATAATATGACTAGGTCATGATTATTCGATAATATAGACTAGTTACCAGAGATCCGATATATGCTTCGTACGGGGTAGACACAATTCCAGCCCCAGGCCTAGCATGTGACATCCGATACTAGATCATAATACGCAATACTACGTATACTACGCCTGACATAGATTAAATATTCCTTTAAGAATATTTCTGGAGGATTGGGTAGGCACGGTGCTTTGCTAGAAGCCAACCATGTCTCGTAAATCGGTAAAAATATAGTACGAGGTACGTACGTGTTCGAATAGTCCGAAGACCAGATTTACTGCCAACATATCCAGGGATCTCATGGGTCGCTTCCCGAAGACTCACCGATGACGTATGATTCGAACATAATTAATCTAGGATTAATAGATGAGAGATTTTATCTAGGATAAAATACTATTTAAAGAGAGAGAACGATTAATTTGGAATTAATCGATAAAATAATATATTCGATATATTAAATGAAATTAGATTTCGACGCGGAATGTGAATAATAATTTTACTAGGCATAATTATTTAATTAAATTTGATTTAATTACGTCGCAACAGAAAATTCGTTAATTCGGAATTAACGAACCCGAGCCCGGAATGTGTTTGCGGGCCCACTCGGATTTTGAATTAAAGTGGGGCCCACAAGTCACATCGCAAGTCACATCGCCAGTCACTTTAGTGATGGAAGTCAAGTCACCTTTTTGTGATTGACATCCAGTCACTATTCATGATGGGAGTGGTTGGAAGCCTTAATTATTTTTTTCCCTCCAATTTGCTTTATTCTTTTGGAAAGGATATACCAAATTTTGGCTTTGATTTTTCATAAGTGTATTTTGCTTTTAGAAAACAAAACACAAGTCTTACACACACTCTCTCTCTCACGGTTTTGAACCAAATTTTGACTCTCTCCAATTTTGTTCCATGGCCGAGAGTTGCTCTTCACCAAAGACAAAAATTTGTTTCAATTTTGTGCTAGCACACACATAAGGAATCATATCAAGGTGTTAGGGAAACCAACCTTTTAGCTTGGAATCTCAAATCAAAGCTTGGAGCTTGGATTCAACACTTCAAATAGGAAAGCTTGGAGATCAACTTCAAAGGGGCTTGGCCGAAACTTCAATGAGCATTTTTTTTGTGTTCAACGCATCCATAATCCGATCAAAATGAGTATTTTTCGCATTCTTACTTTGTTGTATTCACATGATTTCTAGCTTAATGGATCTTGGTTTGACCTTAGAAACCCAACAGGCCACTCATTTTCAGCTTAAGAAATTTCTTAAACCTCTTACAAACACGGCTAAATCACGATCCGTGAGATTATCATTATCATCATTACTTAACGGATCATGAACAACTTCCTTCGCGATCTTCATTCAGATAGTCTTAGGCTTTTTATAACCAGAAAGTTTCTTTTCATACACCTATAGTTTTCCTACGAGGTCCTCTAATCTAAGATGATCTAAGTCATTACATTCCTTGATGGCGGTGATCTTATGTGGAAATTTGTCATGTAGGGATCTAAGGATTTTTCTCACTATCCTACTAGTAGAAATGGTCTCACATAGGTTAAAGCTTGAGTTAACGATATTGTTATTCTCAGCGTAAAATTCATCAAAGGTCTCATCATCTTTCATTCTAGCGGCCTCAAACCTAGTGGCAAGCTCTCTGAGTCTATTATTTTTAATAGATAATATGCCCTCATGTACAATCTCAAGGATATGCCAAGCATCCTTGGTTATCTCACACATAGAGATTCTCCTAAATTTAGCCGAGGAAACAGCACCATGAATCTCATTAATTGCCTTACTGTTCCTATTGCTAGCGTCAAATTCATCCTTAGTCCATGTCAGTTTATTTTTAGGGGAATAGACCTCATCAATCATAATCACGGGAGGTTTCCACCCGCACTCTACTGTCATCCAGACCTTCTTATCTAAGGACTTAAAGAACGCCCTCATGCGAACCTTCCAATGTAAATATTCTGTCCCATCAAAGAATAAAGACGGTTAAAGGGTTGACTTCTTTCCATCGTTAATCAGGTCAAGGATCGTGTTCAGTCTTTGATACCAATTGAAAATTTGAATTTATCCTAGGTTCTGACCCTATGCGGAATTAACACAATAAATCAAGACAAGTCCGAACTATTATTTCTATGGATTTCCAACAAGCAACCTTAAATCGATGCATTTATAATATAATGCCAAATATTAAATCATAACACAAAATAAAGCGGAAAATAAAGTCAACACCATAAATCAACACAATAATTTTGGTGATGAAGCGAAAAACTCATGTGAGTAAAAAACTACTCCGGGTATCTCGGCTACCAACCCAAAATCCACTATAATAGAGAAATATTTACAGTAATGGTAAAGACCTATGGCGGTAACTCCATCGAATCTAGTACCTCTAGACTGTAAGAACTCGAAAAACTCCTCGAACTCGTACTACAATTTTCTTCAGATGTTCTGAACTCTCTGAGTGGATCAACTTCCAAACTCTGAACGGTGGAACTTCGACTACCAATCTTCCTCTTTTAGAACTCTGAAGGTTTATGAAATTGGATTTGGGTTGTGTTGAAGGTTAAAAAAAATATGATCTCACCACAAATAGAGAAGACAAGAAAAACAAAGAAGTCTTTAAGGTGAGAAAAGAATAGGTTGAAAAACTAAGAATTTGTTTAGGCTCAAGATAATATGTTTTCAACAACAGAGAATGTGGCTATACATTTCTTTATATAGGTAAGGCAAAATAAGAGGGTTTCCTAGTGCAAAATAGGTTAAAAATGGGTCCCAAATAGTTCACTTACGCACGGGCGTTCGAATGTCACTCTAACGCGTGCTCCCTGGAAGGTTTTGTTCGAATGTATACTCAAACGGACCACAAACGTACACTCGCTGGAAGGTTTTGTTCGAACACACTAATGAACGCACTATGCACGGGAACCTTCTGCTAAGTTTTGTTTTATAACATCCCCCTAACGAAGATGCTACCAGCAGGGAATATGTTGACTTATCCCCAGAGCCTCTGACTTTCTGACCATGATCACCACTACTAAACCCATCTCAATCATAGACTCATGCATATGGACCATTGCCCAACTCAACAACATGTAATATATTTTAATACTCATAATTATATACTCAATATTACTTCTCTTTACAACTATGTTCATGAACATTTTTAACACATTACAAATACTTATACATTACTAATGACTGACATGCAACATTACTTTTACACTGACTGTGCTGAACCTCTGTACTTGATCTGGTGGACTCAAACACGCTAGTGATTGCCATCAGTATCCATCATCTCGAGCTCGTCATCCGGGTAAACCTGTAAAACAGAAACACTGGGAGTGGGGGGTTAGATCGTTTAAACGATCTAGTGAGTGAATAGTTTAAAACAGAAACTGAAATACTGTATGAAACATTCATTATTCTGAAATGAAAATCCTCTCAAGGAAAACTGATATTTTCTGAAAATCTTTCATATTTGAAAACATATCTCTTTCTATGAAAACTCTTCTGGAAATTCTTTCTGTCTGTAAAACTCTGAGATGCTCATAAAACCGTTTCTCTTGAAAACTCTTTCATAAAACTATCTTATCTGAAAATCATAACTCTGAGAATATGTAGAAAACCTAACGCATTGAGGCGTTACGTATCGTCTTCCCCCATACGCCTAATTGTGGTCTTGGGACGTTACATCTCTTCATCCCCCAATGCATGCTACTGAACTAGAGCCAGGTGTGAAAATCCATGTCATTGGGACGTTACGTCTTGCCCTCCCCCAATACATGCACTATCATGTCCCTAAATCTAGGGTCTAAGGGCGTTTGTATTGCAGTCCCCCTAGCTCTAAAATCTAGGATCTAGGGGCGTTACATATCGCCATCCCCTAGTCCTGAGATACATGTGCACATGTCATCTGTGTCTGTCAATTCCATATATGTGAATTCCATAAGTCACATCTGAGGTGGGTTTTACCCCAATGCCTTCAAAAATCATAAAAAAATCATACTTTTAGAATCAAAACTTTCTAAAACATACTCATTCATAAAATAGCTGAAATCAATTTGGCTAACGCCCTAATGTGCTTAAAAGTAAGTTTCGAATGAAAACAAACAAGTAAATATCATATTGGAGAGAAAAGGTCCACTCACTGATTTGAAATCTGGCTGGCACTACTTCACTTCATCGAAGAGAATTGATGTTCCTGCCAATAATCTATAATTGATAACCGTAATTAGTATATAATTTTAGAGATATGATTCAGAACTAGATTAAGCTTCTCATTTCAGTAACTATTATCACTACATGGCCTATAATGCTCGTGACATGACATAATGCCTGTGTATGTGTTGATACGAAACACTAAGGGCGACCTCTAACATCTTAGGATTAAATTGGAATGGCTAAAACTAATCCAGAGAAAAGGATACGCGTCGCGATGCCAGATGTTGCGCGTCGTGACTCCTACTCGGTCCGACCTGAGGTAAAGGTATCTTCTTATTACGCGTCATGAAGTCAAGTGTTGAGCGTCGTAACGCCCACATGACCAGACCTGAAATAGAGGGCATCTCCAACTCGGCGTCGCTACACTAGCCATACGCGTTGCGACGTTGGCCTGATTACAGGCCAACCTTTAACTCTCCAATGCCAAATTCGAAAATGCAATACCACACCCCCACTTTACAACCTTCACACAAACACTTCTTTAAATTTCAACACTCAAACATGCTATATCAACATACCATGGTCAAGGTAAACCTCTAATCTTATAAATCTTAATTTAACTCAAATCTAAGATTTCCATAAATTTTGACCTTTCTAAATACAATCAATTTCCTAATTTATTATCCACATAGATGTAATCATTAGTATGCCAATAACACTTACATAACATCATATCATCAAAACTCCACAATCCAAGTTTTGGGTCAAGATTTCCTTACCTCAATTCACTTGATTTCCTTCACCAATCAAGTTTTTTAAGCTTGCCATTTCTCTTCTTAGCTTGTTGTGAGTTGATTTGCATTTGCTTCCTCTTCAAGTTTAGTTGAGAACATGGTTCCCTTTTTTTCTCTCTTCCTTCTTCCCCATCACGTTTTCTTCTTCTTTTAAAATTGAAGGGATGAATGAATAATGTCCCCTTATTTACACTAGGGGCTGATTTGTTTATTTAATGGAAAAATCAAAAATTTTGAGAATTCTTTAAATTTGTCCTCGGGTACTATTCATCCGAATTGTTGAGCTATATTTTTTACCTTGTTTGGTTTCGAATTTAGGAAATCATTCAACATGAAAGTTGTAGGTCTCGGTCTTATCTTTCCGACGATATAAAAATCATAATAATAAAAGATCGTATGAAAAAGATACGGCCCAAATACTAAGAGATGTACAGAGTATAACATAAAATACATTTCGTATCGGAACTGCAATTGATTTATCAAATATTCGAAAGGTAATCCACGAGTACAAATACACTTGAACATGATTTATATCGTGGATTAGATCATGCCACCCTAAATATAGTGGTTTTCAGAATTACCGGGGTGTTATATTTTCTCCCCCTTTAAATTGGATTCGTCCTCGAATCCCATTTAAGGTTGAAGCGCCACCAAATTTCAACTGACTATATTCTCATAACCAACTCTACTTCATCAACTATATCGCACTAATTCCTGATGATCTTCTATACGCTGTCATTATACCATAGAATAATGTGATTATCATGTTAGACCTTGTATGTCATGACTTAGAAGTCATAATTGGGGATGTATTCTAGTTGGTCTGCGCGAATCCTTACTATACTGTAGGCTATTCTACGTTATCTAGATTCATACATACTCTTCATCCTTAACATTTGCTTTATGTATAACACATTTTTCCATGCTAACACATACTTCACCAAAGTTCGTGGACTTTAGTTCTCATTCGATGAAATTTCTTTTGAGTGCTCCACACTACCGTCACGCTACAACTATTGTCATGCATCAAAGAAACTCCATTTCTCCACCTTCTCTAACTCGATTATTTTTGCGACCTTCCGTCCCACTCATATTAGTTCCACTCTTGTTTAAAACCTCTTATATCTCTTGTCATGACAATATTAATTCTTAAATATCGCTTGGGGTTTCTGTTACACTTCACTTTTATCATATCACTATTGTACTACAACCAATGACCTTTGTTCTACTGACTTTGAGTCTACTTCGGGTTCTTCACTTCTTATTTATAATATAATCTCTTTAATGACCTTATTAAATATATATTTTGGTTCTTATTAGTTGGTACTTCTGAGTCCCTAGAAATACTAGTGTGCTCCATAGTTAGGATTTTTCATATCCTGCTTTCATTCTGGGTGTAACTGTATAAAAGAATAATCTTACTAATCGATCTGATTTTAGCATTCATTCTCGTAACTTAACTATTTAATTCTCTAATTTTCTCCTCGCTAAGCTCCAACTGCTTATGGGCTCAATCCTTCAAGTTCTCATATCTCTGCCTATTTGTGGGACTTAAGACCTCATTGTTCATGGTCAAATTCTTCATTTACTTCTAGCTTACTATTATTATTTATCGATGGCTTAACTGTATGTTTATTTGTGCTTAAACAGTGTTCTTTGCTTTTAACATCAATACTGACGATTCGGTTCTGGTTAATGCTCATACTTTTTCCGTATCTTTTAATTCGTTATTAATATGAATCTGGTTAACTGTCTTCCACTGACTTGTTCTCTTTTCTTGGTGGCACTCTAGGATATCCCACTTTCAATTATTCCCATAGTCTTATTCTGTTAGGTGTTGTCCTAGTCTCAACAATATCCATATACTTAATTTTCTTGTCCCTTCTTACATTATACCTCAATAAATCTGTTTCAAGTCATCCTAAGCCTCATTTATAACGATGCGCTGCGAAGGGAAACATATGGGCTATACTCGTTATCTTACCCCCAATCTATATTTAATAGAACTTTGGTATTATTCTAGCACCAAAGGGCCCGCTGTTACATATTCCATAATATATTCTATTGATACACTTATTCTTCAATTCCTAAATGGAAAAGTCTGTTGTTATACGCCTTAGTCATGTCTAACATTGTTACTCATGTATTCCTGTCATTGCTTGTCTAATGCTCCATTTTTTCATCGTTATATCTTAACAGTTCCTCCTTTAAATCTTTTACTAATGGTTCTTTTCCTATTCTCTTCTGCTCTTATACTATATCTGAAGTTTCTGTGTTTTATATCTCGGTCTTCTTATCCGAAGGATATTATCTTTTAAATGTCTCATACACTACCTTATAGAATACTATACTACACCACATACTCACTTTTTTCTGGGAATAATATCGGGACGAACATCGAAGTCAATCATTACTACTATTGTCTAACGAGGGTTGAGAGGGTGGGGCTAGTCCTGAAATCTTTTCGGTTTTGGTGGTCTCACTAGCTATGCGTGCTGTAGTTGCACATACTGCTCATTTATAATCCTAGGATTCCCTTATTTATATATCTGATATTGGGCTCTCACACTAAGGTACTACTGCTATGAACTATTTGAGTTACCTTCTTTAACTTTATTCCTGATTTATTTCCGATAGTTGGTCATACTATCCTTTATTGAAAACCTCATTAAGGTTTATGCTCTCTCTCAACATTCTACCATCCTCCCTCTGTTATTCTTCCCTTCGAAGTCTGCTCTGTTATTTAAATTTCCTACTTATCTCAGTTTCCTTAAATCCCTTAAGTCATTACTTTTCTGGAAGTTCCACATTCTACGACAAGTTATGGTATTACTACTGAACTTCTGATTTGGGTGTTGCTCTCTTGCTAGTTTTTTCCTCTCTAGTATGGTGGAAAGCTCTGTATAAGTCGTATGTCTTACTTCTAAGGGTCGTTATATATGTTGCTTACTTTGGTTCCTTAATCTTTTGGGCCTTTACCTTTTTGAAGGCTATCAGTTTTACAATAAGATAAATTATCCCTTCTAGATTCAACTAGACTTACTGTTAATTCAAATTATTCTATCTCATATCTATCTTGTCAGATGTTCTTCTTTACTTGTTCAAATCCTTACTAGGCCCTAAGTTGGGGGTGAATACATGTTTTTCATAAAGATATAAGAATACACATTACTGTTAATTATCTAAGCTCAGTGATGGTCTAGTTAGGTGTCTATATTCTTACTAGAGTAGAAGCTACTAGAAAGAAGAATCATCATTCATTCAGTTGGGATTTACACCGACTTCTCCATATCTTAGAGTTCCACAGCTTTTATCAATTATTCTGAGGTCTCTATTTATGTTACTTCCTTAAGCTATGTTATCTATATTATTATATATATTGAACTTCTTTGTCCCTTCCCGTATTTTTCTATATTATTTATTTCCATAACCTATCTCTTGGCTCTAAGCTGTGCTACTAAAGCTAGTGGTGGTTCATTCTTATTGGCTACTTTCTAGATCTCTGCTCTTGCTATAGGCTACAATTATGGCATTTAATCTTACTGTCCGTACTGATACTTTTGTTAACTTATGAGTGTCTCCAATCTCATGAATATGTTCTTTAAACTTACATGGATTTATGTTGGTATTGGTTTGATTTATGGATTCCTACTGGTACTGCAACTTATCCATCTTGGATTACGTCGAGTTCTTTCTTTTCTAACCTTAGAAGTCTCTTTAGTCCCTTTCTGGGTAAACCATCTCTCGCGGTTTGCTGCCCATGTCTCATAATATAGTATTGTGGTTACTGAGCTTCCTAACGGTTATCTCTATCTACGCTGTTAAAGAATGGGACAAGCATTTTCACATCTCAACGGATATCGATGTCCTTGTTCTGATATACTATGCCCTGGTAGAGTTTATTACTCATGTAAGATAGGTATGAGATGGACTCTGTCATGACAGTTTCCTTAACCAATATCTCTCAGAGGTGGGAATATGGGTAGCTCAATGTCTTATCCATATTGGATTCATTGGTTAAGACAACTAGTCATTCTGGCGCAACAATGAGAAGCCAAAACGTATTTGGGGATGTGGGGGGTCGTGTGGGAGAGTTGTGAAGCTTATGTATTTTCTGTAATTACAAGAAACTATGAGTATTTATAGAGAAGTTTCTGAAATTTACGTTCAGAGCCCTGAAAATTGTAATCAGGTCGATGTCATTGAATATTCTAGAAAATTAACATTTTGGAAGCCCTTCTGATGCAAATATCAAAAAATATTCAACATGAAAGTTGTTCGTCTCGGAAAAAAGAGTCTGATGGTTAAAGAATTAGCTCAATCAAAGTTTTTTTGCTACTTTTATAGCCAAACAAACAAACTTTCACGCGTAAAACGATATAATTAGGAATCATGTAACCGGTTATTGAAACCACGCGTTTTTCAACACGACGAAGCTTCACTTTAAAACGTTCCAATCTACTTTACAACACATAAATTCTTATTTTTGAATATCATCCCTTTCCAAATTCTAAACTTTAATACATAAATATTTTTAGAACTACTCCGAAAAATTCAGGATATTATGACTCTTATAAAAATTTAGTCCTCGAAATTTCTCCATCCTTATGTCTGATCATTCGAAACCGATCGTACGTACATTACCATCTTGTCTGTATTCGGAAGTCACCTCACTTTACACATTTTCAAAAGTTACGTATTTCACACTCCAATACAAACTATGCTATTTCGAAACCAAACATATCGAATCATATATTTTATGCCAATAACACATCAAACTTATCATCTCAATTTACACTCATCCATAGAAACATGCTCAAACCATTTCACACTCATCCATCAACAGATAAGAAAGTCAAACACGGATTTTATACAGCCAATCACATATATCATCTGAAACGAGAAATATAGCACATGTTCTTTACATGTAATTTAATACAGTATCAAAACGGAAACTTAACATGAATTTCATACTATCTATTTCGTCCATGATCTGAAATGGAACTCATTCATTTCACATCCTGTCATTTCATATCGTATTTGTAAATGATATTAGCATCAAGGTTTTCATACAAATATATCAAATTGCACATACAACATTATACGGTTGGCAACAAAGCATTACATAACCATCATATTACTCAAAAGATTCATGACTAACTATAAACTTATATACGTGCTCTCGTAGTTAACATAAAACTTTATACAAATAAATACACCTATTGTCACAACCAGAAGTGACACAACCATAATACTCTTATGATGTTAATAGTTTGAAATCGGTCAAATTTGGATATCATTAAAATGGAAAACGTAAAACGATCTCTTTCAAAAACCATGTCAAAATTATATTTGAAAAACTTTTTTACTGTAAATCAAATCAGTTTCAAAATCCATCATCGTAAATCCATATCGAGCATCCAACATAATGCAACTGGACAAAAAATAAACAAGCGCACAGTTCCCAAATCGCGCGGACAGATCGGACAATGAACGAAACGATCCCATGTTGACTAAGGGTCGGGTCGGCCCACTGTAATTGGACAAACCCTATACAAGCGCCATGATGAAAACATATCATATCATATTATAAAATTGTAAAAACCATATACAATCGTCGTGATGGAAACATATCATATCGTATAATATCATAAACAATATCGAAATGCATCAAAATCAAAATATAATTCTTTTGAAATCATTTTCCCCCCAAAGTATAAATATGTGTAAATCAAAAATAAATATTTTTAATTCAAATTTTTCAAAATACATATCGATCGTCAACTATTCAGTTGCGCGCACAGACTAGACAGTGTACGGACCATGTCGAGAGGATAGTGGGCCAACCTTTTTTCGATGGTCAGGACTGCATAACAAGAGCCCCGGCCAAGCCGTAACGAAATATATACAAGCACCACAGAGGGTCAAAAACATGAAATCATCAAGCACCGTGACGAAAACAGATTTTCGAGCGTCTCGACGGAAACAAGTTTTACAATATTAAAAACATCAAATTCATTTTCGAGCATCGAGACGGAAACATAATATCAAGCACCTCGACAGAAACATATCGATAAATCTCAAAACATGAAAACGTGAATCATGCATCGAGGCGGAAATATTTTCTTTTTTCTTTATAATCAAAATCGAAATATCTGAAATCTTTATTTCCTTCTTATTTTCAAAACACTTTTATGCCAAAAATCAAATACCAAGTTTTCAAAACATGGTTCAAAATATCAGTTTATAATTCATACTATCAATATCATAGAATCCCTCGTACTTCAGAACACATTGAATTCACAGTACTTATTGATACATATACCTATATAAATCACATATTTTACTTAGTACACCTATACATATACATATATTCATAGTACACAGACATATACAGATAATCAAAATCACTCATATCAATCAAAATCATATCATATAATAACATATACCAAAAATCAATTCAAGTTACAAACATGAGACCTATATGATCTATACGTAATATAAAACTTACTTAGACGATCAGATACCCTGTAGCTGTAGTCACCGACACCTAAACCTCTGCTCTGATACCATAACTATAACACCTCGCCAGAGGCAGAATGCTACCGACAGGAGACATGATTGATCCATCTCCATAAGCCTCTAAATTTACAAAAATTCGGCATGATGTATCCTAAGACTGGACAACCTGGATCTCAGTCCAGCATCAAAACGAACCTGAAAAAGACATCGTATATCAAAATAGACCTCATGTCCACACCAACACATCAAATTCATCACCTAAGGGCTCAATGACTCTGTGCCTATAACATCATAAGCAATCAAAATATTTACTTAATATATATACAAACAGCGTGCTCAAAACGTCAAATAAAATAATAAATTAAATATCCTAGACATCTAAAACTTCTCCCAAGACACTTGCGAGGGTGACTGCCGCTTTAGTGATCTGCGTCTCGAGCATGACTTCCAAAGTTGAAATGGTTGACTCATCTGGTAGCCAACCTGCAAAACTAGCAAACTTGTTTGGTGTGAGTTATAAAACTCAGTAAGTAACCATGCTAGTATTATAACAAACAAGTCAAATATAAACTTATCAGCAGTTTATCAGAATTACTAAATTGTTACAAGTTCAGATTTTAATAACTTGTTATTATCCATTATACTTAACCCATGTCAAACTTTCATATTTACTTATCTACATATGCGCCAATCTAATAGCTAATATCCAAAGCATACAAAGCAAAACATGAATACCATAAAGTACATCATTTAATATCAAATACAAATCACATGAAACATGAAGTCATACACATATATTTTTATCACAATTATCCATCTTTGAAATATCATCAAATCGGAAACTCTAACAAATTATCTTCTATTCGGATACCACTATCTTCAATACCAAAGCAAACTTACTTTAACTCTTAAAAAACTTTATTCAATACCAAAAACCTTATGAAAACTTAACATTCGTATCTCTTTCACAATATACGTATATACAATACAAACTTATCACATACATTTTATAGCATCTTATGGTCACACCAATTTACATATCTTTCTTTCATCTCATACACACATACACCATCCATACATATCACAGGATCTATCATACATACACATATACTCAAGTATACATAACAGTCAAGGCATCCAGGAACACACAATCAAGACAGTATATACATATGAGTTGGCTTACACATACAATTCTCGTACGAGACTCATTACCTATTTTAGAATAGGTATGAGATGAATGACGTCCGAACGGAGTTCCTAACCAGCTCGACTACTATACCATAAACCATTAACCAATTAAACATACACACATGCATATATATCACGTGTCAAACTCATTACACGATTTCTCATACACAAGCATATACATGACAAACATTGCTTAATCATTTAGAATCGTCATAAACATACGTTTATATACATATATCAAAGATATGAATATACTTATTACTTTGAATTCTGATACCATGACCTTTATAATCCTCACATTCTTTACTTATCAATCAACATTCACCATTCATATACGTATCCAATCAATTACACGTACTATTATAATTTTGAAGTCATAACTTATTTCCTTTACCGACCCTTTATACCCAAATCATACATATCCAATCATCTCATTCATATACAAATACGCATTTATATGCTTATACACATGCTTATACATACTCATATATTTACATACACGAATACATATTAGTACTGATTCATAGACTTCCATACATCCATACATACACATAAACATTAAGCTCATTTCATGTCTCACTTCATATCATATCAATAACAAGGATCCATACCTATGGTAGTCGATTATCCTAACCATACGTAATCTCAAACTTCATTCTCAAGGATATACCTTAACTATCATCTTTTAACCTAACATGTCAATCATATAAATATATATATATATATATATATATATATATATATATATATATATATATATATTTAAGTTCTCATCGCACGAGTTACTTACCTGACTTCTCGAGCACTCCAGGTCCTAGTCACATTTGTCAAAACAAATGGCGAAATACCGTCAGAAACACGACTTACGAAGTTCTCGACTAAACAATGATAAAATCCTGGATCTTTCCGGAACAACCAAATCAAGTCTGTTTTTAATGTTTTCAGTTTCAATAATCTTAAAACACCATTACAAACTATTCAAAGCCATTAATTAACTTAAATCCCCAATTTACGTGTTTTTAGAAAATCTTCTGAAATTTTTTGCAAATGCTATGGAAGGTCCTTGAACATTCCAAACCTATCTGGATTTATCAAAACATTCTCGTAATATCATATATAACTCATAACTATCATCAAAACCAAAACACATCTTTATACATAAAAATCCACTTTTATCGGAAACTTGCATATTCTATCGGATCGATCAAACTCATTTCGTTTTCACTCGAATTCTACCGAATACTCATATTCAGTATACTAATACTCAAACAATTCAATTTATATCAATACTCAACTCTACGAAACTACTTGATACATCTGAACATTTAACGGAAACTTGAAATTAGTGAATTTTTACCAGGAGGTCTTACTGAGATTTCGAGGGCATATATAGACTCCAAACGATCCCATGAATGCGCTGGAATCAATAGAATTTTGATCGGAGCTACTGTTCACCATGGGTCACTATTCATCAAAATCTTCCTTCCTCGTTTCGCGTGCAACCATGCACGGAATGGAAAATTTATCCCCGCCAACTTGTAGTACTCTCCGAGAGCTTCAATTATATGGGTGGTTCAGGCTGTGAAATGAAGCGAGGATTCAAGATCGACAAAACCATGTGCGTGCCATTTCCTCCTCTCTCTCGCCGTTCGCCAGCGTGTTGGGGCTGCCCCGGCCACCATAAGGCATAGGGGTGGCCGACACACCCCTCTAGTCGGTCGAGTCGACCGGCAGGCCGCCGACACTACCATGGGTAGCGAAACCGTGTTTGGGGATGTGGGGGATCATGTGGGAAAGTTGTGAAGCTTATGTGTTTTCTGTAATTAAAAAAACTATGGGTATTTATAGAGAAGTTTCTGAAATTTACGTTTAGACCCCCAAAAATTGCAATCAGGTCCCTGTCATGGAATATTCTCACAAATTTGTATTATGGAAGCCCTTTTGATGTAAATTTCAAAAAGTGTTCAATACGAAAGTTGTTCGTCTCAGAAAAAATAAGTCTGATGGTTCAATAATCAGCTAAATCAGAGTTTGTTTGCTACTTTTATAGCTGAAATTATAAACTTTCGTGCATAAAACGATATAATTAGGAATCGCGTAACCGGTTATCGAAACCACGCGTTTTCCAACACGACGAAACTTCACTTTAAAACGTTCCTATCCATTTTACAACATATAAATTCTTATATTCGAATAGCATCTCTTTCCAAATTCTAAACTTTAATAAAGAAATATATTTAGAATTACTCCAAAAAATTCAGGATGTTACAAAAATATTTAAATTATATATATATAGATTTATTGACCCCATTTATCCCCAAAACTTTTTATTGTGATCAACTATTATAGCTAGAGTGATTACCACTAGCCCTCCAAAGTTTACTTGACCAAAAGCTTATTTTCAACACTTAATTACTTAATTAGCAGCACACGCGCTGTTAAATCAAGAACAAAATAAAACGTAGCTACTCAAATAAGTGATGCTATATATTTTTTTTAAAAAAATGGAATCGATAGTAGAATTATTGTGGGCCGTTAAATGTATTAATTACTTTTTAGTCAAAAGATTTTTAATGATCCTGCTATATAAATGTCACTTATATGGTAGGATCAGGCACCGTAAAATTTTCCTAGTACTTAATATAAATGTCACTTAGTAAACGTATTTACTATTGTGACACTTCGTTAAACCTTTAAGCCAACTACAATAGTTTTCAAATCACCTATTAAAGAAAAATGTTGAATAGATATTGTTGAAGGTGATTTCCTAATCCGAGAAAAGCAGAAGCCTGAAAATGGGTATAATGAGATTTTCACTTAAACAGATGGAGGTATAAGGTCCTTGTAAGTAGACCCGGCCAAGGTTCCGGTTCGGAATCGGAACCGAACCGGTTGGAACCGGAAGGTTCTGGTTCCAACCGGTTCCAATTCCGATTCCGGAACCGAACCTGAGGGGGACCGGTTTGGTTGAGGTTCCACCCCAACTCGAACCGTCCGAACCGTACGGTTCCACCGGTTCGGACGGTTCCAACCGAACCGTACGGTTCTGGTTGGAACCGTAGGGTTCCAACAGGAACCCTACGCCCCCAACGGCTACTAGCCGTTGGGGGGGGGCAGGGAGCCAAACGGCTCCCTGCCCAATAAAAAAAATTTTTAAAAATATAAATTATATTTATTATATAAATATAATTTACTAATGTACCTCTAATAACGGTAATAAAACAGTTATATTTAGGGGCATTTTTGTATCAAAAAAATTCTAAAATTCTATAAATAGGATTCATTTTTCATAATTTCATCACACCAAATTCTCAACTCTCTCATTTTCTATAATTCTCTTATTCTCAATCTTACTTCAATACAATTCTCTTATAATCTTATATTCTTATTCTCAATCTTACTTCAATACAATTCTCTTCATTCGCATCGCAATTATTCAATTTTCTTATTTTTCTTCCTAATTTCTCAAACGAAAAATGGCAAGCTCATCTGAGAACATTATATCAAATATGCCAACCCAAGAGAGCGGCCCTAGTGTCAATGCACAATCACGGAGAAGAGAAGTTAAGGCTTGGTCCTCGGATATTTTCAAAATTCATTTTACTTTGGAACGCCTAGAAGATGGTTCACAACGAGCAATTTGCAACTATTGTGGGGTTATCTATAAATTTTCTGGTGGATACGGCAATATGATCAAGCACATGGAAAAACATCATCCGTTGAATTTGAATTTGACATTGATACGACGCAGACTCAAATGGCCAGGTACGCATCATTTAGTAGAGGTACGAGTAGTGTAGATTTATTTAAATATTCTGATGCAAAAAATAGAGAAGAATTTGCGAAATTAACTTGTATGACACATCTTTCTTTAAGCTTTGGTGAAAAACTTCATTTTACTAATTACGTGCATAATGCTTTAAACCCTGCTGCATGTAGAATGACTCGAAACACAACAAAACGTCATATTTTCAAATTATATAAAGATGATAAAATTATTTTAAATGAACTATTTAAAGAGATGAAAGGTCGTATTTCTATATGTTCTGATATTTGGATTGACCATTGGCAAACATACTCATACATGGGTGTGACTTGTCATTGGATTGATGCATCATTTACCATGCAAAAAAGACTTATTGCATTTAGAGTTTTTGATGACCCACATACTGCACATAATATTTATAGAATGATGAAGGTAATTTTTGATGAATATGGTTTAGTAGAAAAATTTTACAATTGGATTTGATAATGCATCTGCAAATACTGCATCCATTCATGATTTAAAATCCTTATGTGAACCAAATTTAGGGGGTCGATTTTTTCATATTCGTTGTACATGTCATGTCCTTAACATATGTGTGCAAGACGGACTAAAATTATTATCACATTTCCTTGATCCAATTAAAACGACACTTAACTGTATTTGGTCATATTCTCAAGTTAGGAGAGAATGAACCAAGTTTTGTAAAATAAATGGTATTAAACCGATTAAATTTTCAAGAGATGTTCCAACACGTTGGAATTCTACTTATTTCTTTTATGTCAAGCATTTCAATACAAAGATGCATTATGTAGTTTTTTTTCTCAACATGTTCAAAATATCACACTTTATCCTAGTCAATGGGATATTTGTGAAATTTTTTTAGATATTTTAAGAGTTTTTAATGATGCTACTTTAGTTTTTAGCGGTGTGTTTATTATCCTACAGCACATTTATTTCTTCTTGAGAGTTTGAATATTGTTGGCACTCTCGATGAACATGTTGATAGTGACGACCCTAATGATATTGTTTTGCTCGAAGCCATTACTGCTATGAAGGTAAAATGGTTGAATTATTTTAGAGAAATTTCTTTACTTTATCTCATTGCTGCTGTTTTTGATCCTAGATTTAAATTAGAAGGTTTGAATGGTGGTTTACAAGCTTACTATGGTTATTTAGGAATATTAGATGAAGTTGATATTACGAGCATAATGAAGAAATTAAGAAGTGATTTAATTATTTTATTTAATGATTATATTGTAAGATATAACTTAGGAACATTAGGTCAATCTAGTAGTAGCGAACCGTAATTCAAACAAGACTTAGCGCAGTGGATCGTTGGTTATTGCAACGAAATAAAAAATCTAGGGATACGACAACAACTAATAACCCTGAATTAGATAATTATTTATCTACAAATTTTGAGTTTTCTAATGAAAGTTTATG
Organism: Zanthoxylum bungeanum; assembly: GCA_019454045.1. Lineage (NCBI taxonomy): Eukaryota > Viridiplantae > Streptophyta > Magnoliopsida > Sapindales > Rutaceae > Zanthoxylum > Zanthoxylum bungeanum. Next base: position 4,686 of record SKCR01055047.1, on the reverse strand, counting down.
CAGTAAAAATTTTAAAATCCTTGAATGGTGGAACTGGCATCAAAATATATATCATGTTTTATCTATTATTGCTAAAGAGATCTTGGCAGCATATATTTCCACCGTTACGGTTGAGCAAGCCTTCAGCTTGGGAGGTAATATATTGGAAGCTAGGCGATCTTCATTACATCCAAGCACTCTAGAAGCAACAGCTTGTGTGGATGATTGGACTCGAGCTGATCTGAGACAACAAGAAAATGCCCCCGATGATTTTGAAGATTTGTTCGATAATGTTTCTGCAACAAGTGCAAGCGGAACCGGAGCCGAAGGATCAACTGATAATGATGATTGATAATTGTAAAATTATAATTTACAAAGGGGATATGTCTAAAAGACTAAAACTTGTAATGGAACTACGTGAGCTTTGATTCCTCTCACCCTTGGAGGATACGTAGGCAACTTAAATTTTTAAAAATTTAAGCTCAAGCTCTTCAATGTAATAAAAAAATTTTATTTATAAAATTAATATCATTTATTTTAATTAATTTAAAAAAAAAATCTTTGAACCGAACCGAACCGGAACGTTCGGTTCGGTTCGGTTTGGTGTTTCGGTTCCACTTAAGTGTGGAACCGGAACCGAACCGCCGGCCAGGTCTACTTGTAAGGATGAGAGGTCAGATTAAAGGGCCCGAGCCCGAGGCGCAGAAGGACATGAGGGAAGAACCAGACCTGACCTGATATAAAGGCATCAGATCCGACAGCACTTGAGCATCCGTGGAGACCGACCCGAACTAGTAAAGTGAGGAAAGTAAAGGTCTCAACACCGACCTGATCTGGTGGAGCAGGTCGATCATTTCAATTTACAGTTGATCTTCTCAACTTGCTGACTCGAGGAGGTAGGTCGGGGTAATGACATTAAGTTCAAGTCTAAATGACGCAAGCCCTAAACGGAAGTTCGAGTTTACCAAGGTTTGATGGGCTAGAAGTAGGCTAGCGGCTGATGTGACAGAGCAGGGCTGTAAGTTTATTGACTGACACACGGTATCGCGTGAGAGTGGTTGGAATACATGTTGGCACATGGGAATAGCTTGTAACAGTTACCAAGAATCGGTAATTTAATGAAGTTCAGATGGCAGGTCGTAGGGGCTGTCAGGCGGCTGGGCTATTATCCGTAGGGTAATTAGGGAAGAGAGCCTATGCAATAATGGCTTAGCAACGTGGCTGACATCACGAAGTTAGTGAAATAATGTAATTTGTCTTGGTATATAAAGGGGTTGAGGGTTCATTATAAAGGGTTAAAAAAATTTATTCACAAGCACTTGTAACTTGTAATAAAAGAAAAGAATCCCAAGTTAGAGAAAGAAAAAAGGTCGATCAGACCCGAGCCGGTATTAAAAGCTTCATGTTCCCTTGTGACGGTGGACGTAAGATGGATCCATTCTGCCGAACCACGTTAAATCCTTTGTTTGTCCGTGTGTTTTCTTTCTATCTGCTAAGTTTGCATTTGGTTCCCAACAAACCAAATAAATTCACTGCTTGGGAGAAGTTTATTTGAGGAATGGTTATTTTCGAATTACCCCTGGAACGAAAAACAACCGTCAATAATTGACGCCGTCTGTGGGGAACAGTACAAGAATCAGCAAATACACTAAGGCGATGGTAGGAGACGGGAACCACAGATCTTCAGAGGCTTCGACGGCGGAGTGGATGGAGAAAATGTAAGAAACCATGCGAAGTGAGAGAGAAAGTGCTCAAAAAGAAAAGGGAGGCAACTCAAACCTTCATGAAGGTCATGATGGAGAAGGGGAAGGCAGACAAACTCTGTAATCCTCTAGCAACAGCCCATGTTTTGCTAATGCCGAACAAGTTCCTGCTAGAGAAATTGCGGACATTGTTCGACCTGCCAGTCCCCAGTTTCTCCAAAGAGCTCAGCTCATAAGGACATTGTTAAGAATTGTTCAAAAGAAGAGCTCGGTTCAGAAGGACATTGTTAAGAATTGTACGAAGATGTTAAGGAAGATATTTTCAGTAAGAGCCTCTCTTAGAATTACCCTCAAAGAGTTGTAAGAATGGTAGTAGATCCCTTGAATATGAATAAGACTTTCCCCTTTTAAATAAAAACTTGTTCACTTTTCTTGTTTATTATTTGGATGGGAAAGGCGTGTTTAATATTCTTGTGAGATACTCGTGTTCGGGATACATGAAGGGGTGAAGGACATGTGGGAAAAGCGTGAACCTCCCGTGACACGCCAGTCCATGGTGTCATTATCAAACCCCCGGGGCGGAGCGTCACTACCCAATGACTTGCACCTTTAAGGAACTTAAGCGTAAAGACCTGCGTGGCGTTTTACGCCTCGGGTATCCATAGCACGCTCGGCGAACGAGTCAGCGTAGCGTCTGATGCCTCAAAATAATCATAGCACGTATATATGGCTAGTGGCTTCGATACTACGGTACCTCTGGGTTCGCATGCCAGGTCCACATTCCATATTCTCCTGCGTTTCTTCATCAGCCACTATAGTGATCAATTGCTTAGCTCATTGGGCTTCAATTCTCCTGACTCCGGTAGCCGCAACTTTAGTAACCTCAATTCCGCCGTTTCTCTTTTTATGCCTGGAGTATACATTTGCAACAGGCCTATCATATCGCCTATCATATTAGAACGAAAATATTAATACTCATATCCGTCTCATCTAACTAACAGGTATATAAAATTATTTTCTTATCCATCCTTACCATATCGGATCCCACTAACAAATTTTTACCAACCCTAATGCCCGTTGCCAGGTAGGTAGCATTGTTTGAGATAATCTCATACTCAAAATCGACCCATATCATATTGTGTGGGAGCCGACTGCATCGATCCAAGGGAACCATTATCTTAAATCAATACACACCAATATATTTTCTATTTTATTACAATATATATTTTACAAGAACAGATATGGTATAGTTGACTTTGCCTAGCAAAAGAAAAGATAGAATGAAATGAGATAAGGAGTGAACAATGGCAATCTATAATTGCATAATTTGGTGAAAATTAATAAGTAATTTAAGGTTAAAATCCTGGGTAACGAAAATTAAAATAAATATTATGTAAGGAGAAAAAAAGAATGGTCCAAAGGCACCGCTGAGGCTGCTAAGTGTGGTCACCTTTGTCCTGTTTTGAGATGTCATTATCCCATCTTAAAACCTCCTTTCATGTAGGGTCTCTAAGATATGTAGATCTTTCTATTAACTCCCATTACAATTCTTCTCTCCTCCTCCTCCTCCTCTTCTTCTTCTTCTACTTCTACATTTTCTAAATTGAATTATTTTTGTCATTAATTAGTACCAAAATTTACATCACCACCATCTCTTAATCTTGATATCCTACCAACTTACATACATACATAAAATACATATACATACGTAGACCACCACTCAATTTTTTTTCGTACAATTTTTCATGTATATATATAAGCCATACCCAAACACAAGTTGATTATATAAGTTACATGTTTTAGTTTATGGCAATTGCTGCAGCAGCAAACATGAGCAACAACCCTAACAACAACGAGAACAACGAAAACAAAGATGATGATCACGAACATGACATGGTTATGCCTGGCTTTCGCTTCCATCCTACAGAAGAAGAGCTTGTAGAATTCTACCTTCGCCGTAAGGTAGAGGGCAAGCGTTTCAATGTTGAACTTATCACTTTTCTTGATCTTTATCGCTATGACCCTTGGGAACTCCCTGGTAAACATATATACACTCCCTCTCTTTCAAGGCATCCTTTGTAATCATTCATATCTTATCTTTTCCTTTTGTGTCTTCTAGTTTATATATATATCATGTGCTTATTGCAAGCAACTTTATTAACTCAATTATTTGATTTCTTGACGTTTATTGATCATCAGCTTTGGCAGCAATAGGAGAGAAAGAATGGTTCTTCTATGTACCTAGAGATCGAAAGTATCGAAACGGGGACCGACCCAATAGAGTTACCACATCTGGGTATTGGAAGGCTACCGGAGCTGACAGAATGATCAGAACTGAAACTTCTCGTTCAATTGGGTTGAAGAAAACCCTAGTTTTCTATTCTGGGAAAGCTCCTAAGGGTATCAGAACCAGTTGGATTATGAACGAATATCGCCTTCCCCAACACGAAACTGAACGTTACCAAAAGGTAATCACCACTCTTAAACAATCCCCCAAGTCATCGATTTTTCTAAGCAAGCGTCTTAACTAGTTCTTATTAAGAAGATTTGTTATATATTTGATTGCTTTGTTTTCTTGAACCCTAGTTCTTAAGCTTTTACTAGATCCCAACTTGGATACAAATTTTCTTCTTTACCCATAATTTTTTTAGTTTCCCAAAGATTTTATATCAAAAATTGGATCCATTGAGATTGAGAAATGAAAGGATCTTATCGAGGAAAAGAAAAGATACTGAAAGTTAAATGTTTATAAACATGTAGAATTTAATGAGGTTTGATTGTTTAATTTTATGAATTTTTCCTAAAAAATTCATAGCAACATGCATGACCTTGTGTCTATTGAATACTTCTGCTGCTGCTTCTCATAACTACAAAAGGAGATGCTTACTGTCGGAAAATATTTCATTCCAGTCCTTTAAGTTCTCTTTAATTGTTTAATTTCATCAATTATCTCTTCATTTTCTTACATTTACAGGCAGAAATATCGCTTTGTCGTGTGTACAAG
>SKCR01055046.1:0-65657 GCA_019454045.1 Zanthoxylum bungeanum | reverse complement strand
ATCCCGATGATAGAACGTCTACATCTGGATTTGTCTTTACCTTAACGGAGGCGCAGTTGTTGGAAGAGTTCCAAACAGGGATCTACAGCTGATTCCACCACTGGGGCGGAATACATTGCAGCTTCTGAAGCCGCAAAAGAGGCTGTGTGGATAAAGAATTTGTCACAGAATTGGGAGTTGTCCCAAGTATCGTGAATGCGATTTCGTTATACTGTGATAATACTGGAGCCATTGCGCAAGCAAAGGAACCAAGGGCGCATCAGAAGTCGAAGCATGTGGAACGCAAGTACCACATCATTCGAGAGATTGTGTCTCGAGGGATATTGTCGTGTGCAAGGTAACAAGTGAAGACAACGTAGCAGACCCGCTGACGAAGGCCATACCTCCGAAGTTGTTTGATAAACACGTGGAGTCGATGGGTATTAGATACAATCGTTATTGGCACTAGAGCAAGTGGGAGTTTTTGTAGGGGTTGGTGCTCACAGCGCCAATTCCCGGTTGTATTCCTTGTAAATACTTCTATAAAACAATATTATTATGAATAATATATGCAGTTTCTTTAATATAATAAATTTATAATTGGTAAGGACGTAATGACCTTAGAATGATTAGTCATGATACAGTTGCAAAAGCGTCGCAACGGACATTGAGTACGTATCATGACGTTGTCATTCTCAGACTGTTCCTGGTCAAGGTTTACACTGCTTGGTCAGTATAGTAAAACCCGTTGAGACCGGTACAAGTCGTATACTGGAATATATGATTCCAATGGTTTCTCAATGAACCATAAGTCTTGGAGATGGTATAGACCTGTAGGTGTTTATAGCGGATAAACACTGAACGACTCACCGAAGATTCTTAATGGGATGGTACACCAGCGTCAATAAGGATCTTCTGGGTTGAGTAGCACTTGTGATTCTTAGACTTGAGATGCCATAGTGGGCACATGAGACGTCCTCTACACTTAGATGGCAGTCACGTCACCGATCTATTTAGATCAGACCTCCGTCTGTTCGTTGGGTGTAGATAGATCCTCAGTGTGTCCTATGTGGTCAAGATAGGATCCGTCAGTTCTGTGTATCAGAGCATAGGTGTCCATACAATTAGCAATAAGATAATCCATGGGCCCGTGGTAAAGTTTAGAAGCTAGTTCTAAAACATTCTTATGAGAATTGCTAATAGAATAGTCGACTGGATAATCCCCATAGAGATTTGACGTTTACATCTATATCTCTGGGATTTATCCGGATACCTGTGACGGAGGAATTATACATTGCCATGACCTCGACCTGTGTGGTTCAGCGAGATTATCCGTGATCGTCATAATCTACGGGTGGATAGATTATGGACACGAAATTTGATTCGTGACGGAAATACCTGAGCCTAGAGAGTCTCAATAATGAAACATACTCGTAGAAGCACTAGAGCAACATTAAATAAATAATATTGATTATTTATAAAGTCGTTTAAAGGTTAAACGCAAGATACGTGCAAAAGGGACCCGATAGTCATTTACGTAATTATTGTGTATTTACATTTAATACTTGATTAATTTAAATACACATTAATTAATAGTCAAATGAGTTATTTGACTTTTATCCTAAATGAATATATGTTTTTAATATTTATGTAAATATTATACATATATTTAATATATTTGTATTTGATAATTAATTAATTATTTAATTGTTAATGATTAAATTAATTAAAATATAAATATCTTACTTTAGGATATTTTTAGTAAATGACTTTAGTTGCCATATGCCTTAAATAAATATCTAATAAAGGTGATAGAAGATATTTATGCAAGTTGATTTACTAATAATGCAAATGAAATTGAAATTACAATTTTGGTGAATTTGTATGCAAATTTCGGCCAAGGTGCAAATTTTGCACATATAAATTGTTTTTTCATTTTTCATTTCATTAACCTAACACTTTATCACAAACAAAATTCCATTGAAGAAAGGCAAAGAAAGAAAGTGAAGGAAGAAAAGAAAAAAAAAACAGAAAAGGCTGGATTTTGTAAGTTTCTTAAACTTACTATTAGAAATGAATTTGTTCCTTATGATCTAGGCTACCTCTCATGAGTTTCTTAAGTTATTCTTTTCTTTATTTCTTGTGTTTTTGTTGATGGGAAATTTGTTTAAAAGTGTTGAGCATGTATGACGAACAAAGAGTGTAACTAGTGTAGTTATATGTATCTTTTAAGGTTTATGAAACCATGTTGCTATTCTAGAGTTGTTGACCCACTCTTAAATGACCTAGATTTGATCTTGAGTTGTTTCATTGTGTTGAGACTTGAATTAGTTGATATGATTGATGATTGAAGTATTGATTTGGTGAATTAAGTCCAATTTGTCCAATTTGTTGAAATTGGAAATTAGGGTTTTAACCAATTCCGAATTTGGGCTTTGAGATATGTTGAGCATTTGGGTGTGTATATGATGCATGCAAAGTTTCATGTTGATTGGATTCATTAAGATGAGTTTTGACACATGAAATGACCAAATGGCCAATACCCCCCCCCCCCCAAATGGAGCTCTCGGCCTTGGACAAGAAATTTGGGTTTTTGTTTCCTTGGTGTTTTGATGTTTTAAGCATGATTAATTCATCCTAGAAATGATTTAGAATCATTCAAAATGATTGATCAATTTCGGACTACAACGGACAAAATACCATATAGGGTAATTTGGTAATTTCACTTGAATTTGATTCATTTGAAATTTTATTTCATTATTTGATTATTGGGTAATTAAATAAATATGTTTATTTAATTAATCCGAGAAAAAGTTTTGAAATCGGAAAATAACGATTTTCGCCGCTTCCGCTGCGTTACCGGATTCACCCGTAATAAAACCCCTTCACTTTCGGTTGAACACTTTTCGAGAATCGCATCAGAAGGGCTCCGAAATTACAATATTCCAGAAGATTCTTAGAATAGAGGCTGATTTGTTATTCACAGGGACCAAATTGATATTTTGTACTTGGGTATATTAAAGCCTATAGTTTCATTAATTCCAAAGATATGCAAAATCCCAAAACCCTCTATTTCGGACCCCCCATGCCCAATTTGAGTCTGGTGCTGCTGGTCGCGCCGGCGGCCTGCCGGCCACGCCGTTCGGCGCGACCAGCCAGAGTGAACGTCCGGTCACCCTGCGACTTTGGGTGCCCGACGGTGACGAGAAAGAGGGGAAGACGCGCTAATGGTGGGTAAGTCGGTTCCGACTCGTCGGTTCGTTTCACGAGCCGTGCCACCTGCTAAATCAAAGCCCTCGACGAGTACTACGAGTGTGCGGAGACGGATTTGCCGAACATCGACCGGAATACACGAAATGAGGAAAGAAGTCACGTATGAATAGTAGACCCAATGTGAACAGTACTTTGATCGGAATTCGATCACACCAGCGCGTTCTATGGCCGTGGGAGTCCGAATATGGCCTCGGATTTCGGTAGACTCTCCGTTCAAAATTGATATTTTAAGTGTATCGATTTGTTTCGGATGTTTCTATTTATTCGTAGTTTGTAACGAATTTGATGAACAAAAAATTGAATTTGATATAATATGTTAAATGAAAAATGTGGTAGAATCCGGGGTTAATCGGATGAGATATGTTTGATCCGGTAGAATTAGCGAGTTTCCGGTTTGTAAAACGGAGTTTCTCGCGCGACCGGCGTACTGACCGTAATCATGAAAATAGTATATTTAAGATTTTGTGAGGGTAATTTGGTAATTCCGGAGTAGTTCGGAGGGTTCGAACCCCTTCCTTAGCGTTTGCGGAACTTTTCCTCAAGATTTGCGTAAACGTCTTATAAAACGAGGTTCTAGGCTACCAGCTATTTGAATAGTATAGAAAGATATGTATTTGCATAATGAAGTTAGACGTAGTATTAGAGTTGATTCGTGTGGCTCAGGGATGCCCGTAGTTGTTTTAGATAAGTTAGAGTTCGCCAAATAGCGGTTCTGACAGTTGATGTGATTGTTTTGGCAGATCGGACCCAGATCACGGGTATTCGCGTAGTCAGGTAAGAACTCATGCTTCAAATCTTAAGGAAATTTATCGTTGTTTGAAAGTAGTAATATAACCGTTTACGCAAAAATCATATTTATGAAACCTGTTTATAGATATAAAGATGAACGTAGAGGAAAGAATTTAGTGAATTTGTTACCCAGAGATAGATAAGAACAGGGCAATTCTATGTTGTAGGTATAGTTAAAGATAGACAGAGCATACCAAAGTAAGAGATACGTACGTAGGTGCAGATCAGTATATGTATTATATAGACAGATAAAGCTATGAAAGATATTTGCTTATGAATAGCTTAGTGAACCTGGGTATGCGGGGTTGTAGAAAAAACTACACCCTAGGGTATGGGATTAAAGTTTAAAGAACGATAAAAATTGTAAATAAATAAAATATTATAAGCACTGATGCATTCAGAAGGGTTCGTAAACAATCAAGATTATGAGCAAAGGCATACTGATGATTCTTATGCTGATAAAACATAAGGAAAGTTGCATTAAAGTAATAAGTAAACTGGTATATGTGAGTATGTGTATGTGTATGTATATTGGATTGGGAATGAGTTAAATCTGCCAATGTGGATTGATACAGTTTTGATAGCATGTCTGTGATGAGTTTAAGCATGTTAGACAAGTTTTGTGTATGTCTAGTAAATGTATGATATGAATAATCTCAGTGTTTTAGCTATTACCTGATCTAATGTATTTACATGTGTGACATTAATGAATCGTGGCTAGAGTAGAGAGAAGCATAAGAAACGCATATATGCATGTGCATGTGTGTGTGTGTAAAGTTTTCAGTAGTTGAGCAAGCGCTAACAATGTTTTCAACAGTTTCAAATGTTTTAAAGAAAGATTTCAAATGCCTTCTGAAAAGAACCGTATTTCCGAAATACTTTTACAGTTTGATTACAGATTATGATTTTAAGATTTTCGGGGCCTGAGAGGTAAAACCTCACCCCAGTACGTAACTTAAGACACTGAGTGAATTGCAGGATATTGATTTGGATTCGGGATTGGGATTTGACCCATCCCAGTTTACATTGTTGGAATTGACGGATTTATACGCTGTGCAAATGTGGAGGGGACTATGGGGGACGCTCCTAGATCCTCAGCGCTCAGATGTACATTCCTGGGCGGAACTGCGCCACGGGCGGAGGAGATTGCCGCCTCTGGGCGGAGATGCGCCTCGGCGGAGATTGGTTTTCAGAAAAAGGATTTCAGATTTCAGTTTTAAGTTTTTAGAAAAGAGTTTCAGAAAAGAACTTAGAAAGACGCTTTTCGAACCCGTATAAGAAAGGAAGAATTTGAGAAAGAGTTCTCAGTTTTCAGGGATCTTATGTAAACAGATTTCAGAAATCAAGAGATTTAACGCATTGATTTAAAAAGATTACGTTTTATCAAACGTTCCAAACTGAGTTTCGAAAGAATTTTAAGAAAGCAGTTTTCTCAGGAAAAAAAAGTATTTTCTAAAGCATATCATGTTAGAGTATGATTTGTAGGGTTGTTGTGCTCACAGCGCCAATTCCCGGTTGTATTTCCTTGTAAATACTTCTGTAAAACAATATTATTATGAATAATATATGCAGTTTCTTTAATATAATGAATCTTATTAATATGGTAAAGACGTAATGACCTTAGAATGATTAGTCATGATACAGTTGCAAAAGCGTCGCAACGGACATTGACAAGTATCATGACGTTGTCATTCTCAGACAGTTCCTGGTCAAGGTTTACACTGCTTGGTCAGTATAGTAAACCCGTTGAGACCGGTACAAGTCGTATACTGGAATATATGATTCCAATGGTTTCTCAATGAACCATAAGTCTTGGAGACTGGTATAGACCTGTAGGTGTTTATAGCGGATAAACACTGAACGACTCACCGAAGATTCTTAATGGATGGTACACCAGCGTCAATAAGAATCTTCTTGGGTTGAGTAGCACTTGTGATTCTTAGACTTGAGATGCCATTGTGGGCACATGAGACATCTTCTACACTTAGATGGCAGTCACGTCACCGATCTATTTAGATCAGACCTCCGCCTGTTCGTTGGTGTAGATAGATCCTCAGTGTGTCCTATGTGTGTCAAGATAGGATCCGTCAGTTCTGTGTACCAGAGCATAGGTAGTCCATACAATTAGCAATAAGATAAATCCATGGGCCCGTGGTAAAGTTTAGAAGCTAGTTCTAAACATTCTTATGAGATTGCTAATAGAATAGTCGACTGGATAATCCCCATAGAGATTTGACGTTTACATCTATATCTCTGGGATAAATCCGGATACCTGTGACGGAGGAATTAAACATTTGCCATGACCTCGACCTGTATGATTCAGCGAGTTATCCGTGATCGTCATAATTTACGGGTGGATAAATTATGGACACGAAATTGATTTCGTGACGGATATACCTGAATCTAGAGAGTCTCAATAATGAAACAAACTCGTAGAGCACTAGAGCAACATAAATAAATAATATTGATTGTTTATAAAGTCGTTTAAAGGTTAAACGCAAATACTCGTGTAGGGACCCGATAGTCATTTACAAGATTATTGTGTATTTACATTTAATACTTGATTATTTTAAATACACATTAATTAAATGTCAAATTGAGATATTTGACTTATATCATAAATGAATATATGTATTTAATATTTAATGTAAATATATACATATATTGAGATATTTGTATTTGATTAATTAATTAATTATTTAATTGTTAAATGATTAATATAATTAAAATATAAATATCTTATATTTAGATATTTAATTTGTAATGATTAAAGTTGCATTAATTAAAGTAATAAATATCTATAAAGCATATTTAGATATTTAATTACTTTAACCAAATGCATTTGAAATGAAATTGAAATGAAAATTGGTATAGTTTTTTGTTGAATTTCGGCCAAGGCTTAAATTTGCAAGTATATATTGTTTCATTTGCTTTCATTTCATTTAACCTAATACACTTTACCAAAACAAAAACTCCATTGAAGAAGAAAGACAAAGAAAGAAAGTGAAGGAGAAAAGATAAACTAAAGAAAAAGCTTGGATTTGTAAGTTTTTAACTTACTATTAGAAAGGAATTTGTTCCTTATGATCTAGCTATATCTTATGAGTTCTTAAGTTATTCTTTTCTTTATTTCTTGGTTTTTGTTGATGGAAATTTGTTTGAAAGTGTTGAGCATGTATGATGAATAAAGAGAATGACTATTGTAGTTATATGTATTCTTTTAAGGTTTATGAAACCAAGTTGCTATTCTAGAGTTGTTGACCCACTCTTAAATGACCTAGATTTGATCTGAGTTGTTTCATTGTGTTGAGACTTGAATTGGATGAAAGATTGATGATTGAACAATTGATTGGTGTATTTAGTCTAATTTGTCCAATTTGTTGAAATTGAGAAATTAGGGTTTATAACCAATTCCAAATTGGGGCTTTTGAGATATGTTGTGTATTTGTGTGTGTATATGATGCATATAAAGTTTCATGTTGATTGGATTTCATTTGGATGAGTTTTGAAGCATGAAATGACAAAATGCACATTTCCCCCTCCATTTGGTGCTCTCGGCTTTGGGAGGAAATTTGGGGATTTTGTGGCTTATGGTGTTTTGATGTTTTGAACATGCATAAGTTCATCTTAGAAATGATTTAGAATCATTCAAAATTGATTGGATCAATTTCGGACTAAAATGGACAAAATACCATATAAGGGTAATTTGGTAATTTCACTTGAATTGATTCAATTGAAATTTTATTTCATTATTTGATTATTGGAATGTTAAATAAATATGTTTATTTAATTAATCCGAGAAAAAGTTTTGAAATCCGAAAATACGATTTTCGCCGCTTCCGCTGCGTTACCGGATTCACCCGTAATAAAACCCCTTCAAAATGGTATCAGAGCGAGTCTGATTCTAGGCCGTTTAAATGTTTGGCTATATTTTAATCATCTTTCCTTGATTGTATGCATGCTTATTAGAAACTAAATCGGTTAGATTTAGGGTGTATGACACTTAGCGGAAAATCCCTGATAATAAGGTTTATTGTAATTATGTATTTGATGCATGTTATATGGTCCGTCTCGTCAATACGGTTTATGAATATCTCTTTGTGACTACATCCGAGACCGTGCCTCTGCTGTGAGGAGGTGTAGCCGATAAAGATTTATTTATACCGAACGTATATCAGATACTAGGTAAATTCAAGTAAAAGCGGAATTCTGAACGTGCCCTAGCTGTCAGGATTACGTGAGTAACTTGAGTTTATCATTGACGAGTTTAACCTTGGTACGTCTCCTTGTGGGCCTGCCTCCGCAGCGACAACGAGAAACGGCCAGGACCGGTGTTTAGGAGTCACTGTTGAGTGATTGACAAGTGAGTTGTCTACCTGATGAATATACGTAAGCGAGACCGTGCCTCTGCTGTGAGCTGAAATATATTCACGGGGTCCACTTTTCACTATTTATATTTAATTTAATTATTGAATATTTGTTCTGTGTTGGGATTACAGTAATGCATGATTTAGTGGGAGGGGCATATTAGATTAAAAATCCATGATCTAGTTTATGCTTTTGATATTATATGAAACTGTTTTTATTCTGCTAACCGTTTTTCGTGATCTATATGATAGATTTGCGATGGCGGGTCAATCCACAAACCAGTTTGCGCGTATGCTAGATGCGAACAAACTAAAAGGCGCTGAGAACTTTACGGACTGGGAAATGGATTTGAGGATTGTCCTCGATTCCGAGAAGTTGGGATATGTGCTTGAGGGCCCTTTGCCCCTTGCAGTGGGTGAGGAGGCTTCGGAAGAGGAACGCCGAGTTTTTGAAACTTGGAAGGATGATGACTTGAGAGTCAATCATACATCCTCAGTTCGCTCTCTCCGAAACTCAAACAGCAATACTATGGTATGATTGATTCCTATAGTATGATGACGCGATTAAGACAATCGTTCGAGAACCAAGAACAAGTGATTGTTCATAAAGTCGCCATGGAACTGTTCCATGCGCGTCTGGATGAGGGGCAAAGTGTTAGCCCACATGTTCTTCATATGATCGATTTGATCGATCAATTGAGGCAACATAATCTCATCCTCAATGACATTCTCGGGAGGAGTGTCATTCTTGGTTCTATGCCAGCTTCATTCCGACAGTTTGTGATGTACTTCAACATGCACGGGACTGTCTGCACCTACCATGAGCTGCATAGGATGTTGCTCACGGCAGAGGAGGACCTTAAGAAGGGATTACCAACACGCCCTCCTAGATCTACTTCACTTTCAGCTTCTTCCCAAGGAATGTCCAAGGGAAAGAACAAGAAGGGGAAGAAGAAGAAGAAGGCAGTTGGTCCTCAACAGCAGCCGAAGATAGCCAAGCCCAAGAGGGCTTCTGAGGACAAATGCCACCACTGCGGCAAGGTCGGGCACTGGAAGAGGAACTGTCCAGATTACATTGCCCAGATCAGGAGGGAGAGAGCATCGACATCAGGTACTTTTATTTTTCCAGTTATTGATATATCTTTGGCTTGTGAAGCCGTTACATCCAACTGGATTTTAGATTCTGCTTGTCCCATTCACATTTGCAATTCGTTGCAGGTGCTGAAGGAAAGTAGGAGGCTGAAGCCTGGAGAGATGCAGTTGCGATTCGGGAGTGGAGACTCACTGGATGCAGTTGCAGTGGGAGTATGCGAGATCTCATTGCCGAATGGGACACTTTTGTTAAATGATTGCTATTTTGTGCCAGGATGTGTGGCTAATATTATATCCCTTTTTGTATTAGATACAGAAGGCTTTTGTATTAATATTAAGAATAGTTCTTGTATTTATATGATAAAAATAATATTCAGATCCTTAGTTGTCCAAATATGCATGGTCATTATACACTGCAAACATCAAAAGATATATTAAGTTCTGGAATTAATAAACGTAGATTACCTGATATTAATAATACTGAACTCTGGCATATGCGGCTAGGTCATATTGGGGCTAAACGCCTTAACCAAATGGTTAGGAATGGTTTGATACCAGATCTCACCATTGAATCCTTTCCAACCTGTGAATCCTGTATTCAAGGTAAAATGACTAAAGCCCCATTTTCTGGTGTTGGACACCGAGCCACAAACTTACTGGAACTCGTACATTCTGATGTATGTGGTCCACTAAGTCAAACTGCTCACAGTGGTTATTCATACTTCGTTACCTTTACCGATGATTTATCACGGTACGGTTATGTCTATTTGATGCGACATAAATCGGAAACTTTTGAAAAGTTCAAAGAATTCCGAAATGAAGTAGAAAAACAAACTGGGAATATATTAAATGCCTTCGATCTGATCGAGGTGGCGAATATATGAGTGGTGAGTTCATTGATTATATGAAGGAGAATGGGATTCTCGCTCAATACACTCCTCCAGGTACCCCACAACACAATGGTGTATCTGAGAGGAGAAATCGGACTTTATTGGATATGGTCCGATCAATGTTGAGTTTCACAGATTTGCCCTATTATTTATGGGGCTACTCTCTCTTAACCGCCGCACATCTTTTGAATAAGATTCCTTCAAAGCTGTTCCTACGACACCGTATGAGATATGGTTCGGTAGGAAACCGAATCTTAATTATATTAAGGTTTGGGGTTGTCCTGCCTATGTCAGGGTGACTCAGCAAAGTAAGCTTTCGCCTCGAGGGCAAAAGTTTAGGTTTATTGGATATCCTCCGAATACGAGGGGATATCTGTTCTATGATACCGAGCATCGAAATGTATTCGTAGCTCGCTTCGCAAAATTTCTAGAAGTAGAATTTTTGTCAGAAGGTGGTGATCATAGACAGGTTATGCTTGATGAAGTACAACCTGAAAACAATGAACCAACGGAGGAACCTGAAGTTCAAGTAGATGAAGGACCTTCAACACACACACTCCGTAGGTCACAAAGGGTATCTAGACCTCCTGAACGCTTGTATTTGATACAAGAAAAGAGTCTGGATGTTCTCTTAATAGAAGAGACAGATCCTTTCACCTATAGAGAATCGATGTTGGACATCGACTCCGTGAAATGGCAAAGTGCCATGAAATCCGAGATAGACTCAATGCATGAGAATCAAGTTTGGGACTTGGTTCCGCTTCCAGAGGGAATTGTTCCTATCGGCTGTAAATGGGTTTACAAGAGGAAGCGAGGGCCTGACGGTAAGTTTGAAACTTACAAGGCCCGACTGGTGTTGCAAAAGGTTACACGCAGCGACCTGGCGTCGACTACGATGAGACTTTTTCACCGGTTGCAATGCTTAAGTCTATTCGGATTTTGCTTTCTATAGCTGCGTATCATGACTACGAGATTTGGCAAATGGATGTCAAAACGGCTTTTCTAAATGGATTTCTTGATGAAGAAATCTATATGGAACAGCCGGAAGGTTTTGCATCCAGCGAAAACTCGGGCATGGTATGTAAGCTTAAGAAGTCCATTTATGGACTCAAACAAGCTTCACGAAGTTGGAATCTTCGATTCGACGAGATTATTAGATCGTCTGGTTTTCTCAAGAATTCAGAAGAATCCTGTGTGTATCAGAAGGCCAGTGGGAGCATGGTCGTATTTTTAGTCCTGTATGTTGATGACATCCTAATCATTGGGAATGATTTAGGTATGTTACAAGGCGTTAAAGCGTACCTCTGTAAGAATTTCTCCATGAAGGACCTGGGAGAAGCTTCCTATGTTTTAGGGATAAAACTCTATAGAGATAGACAAAGGAAGCTGATTGGGTTATCCCAATCAACGTACATAGATAAGATCTTGGAACGGTATAATTTTGGTAACTGTAAGACAGCAAACATACCGTTCCGACATGGGATTCATCTTTCAAAGAAGATGAGTCCGCAAACAGAAGATGAGAAGGTTAGAATGTCTAACCAACCTTATGCTTCGTGTTTGGGCAGCATAATGTATGCCATGTTATGTACAAGGCCTGATATCAGTTTCGCTGTTAGCGTTAACTAGCAGATATCAGTCCAATCCAGGTAATGACCATTGGATGGCCATTAAACATATCCTCAAGTATCTTAAAGGTACTAAGGATAAGTTAATAATTTATGGAGGAAACGAACTGCAAGTTAATGGGTATACAGACTCCGATTTCCAATCGGATCCCGATGATAGAAAGTCTACATCTGGATTTGTCTTTACCCTTAACGGAGGCGCAGTTTGTTGGAAGAGTTCCAAACAGGGATCTACAGCTGATTCCACCACTGAGGCGGAATATATTGCAGCTTCTGAAGCCGCAAAAGAGGCTGTGTGGATAAAGAATTTTGTCACAGAATTGGGAGTTGTCCCAAGTATCGTGAATGCGATTCCGTTATACTGTGATAATACTGGAGCCATTGCGCAAGCAAAGGAACCAAGGGCGCATCAGAAGTCGAAGCATGTGGAACGCAAGTACCACATCATTCGAGAGATTGTGTCTCGAGGGGATATTGTCGTGTGCAAGGTACCGAGTGAAGACAACGTAGCAGACCCGCTGACGAAGGCCATACCTCCGAAGTTGTTTGATAAAACACGTGGAGTCGATGGGTATTAGATACAATCGTTATTGGCACTAGAGCAAGTGGGAGTTTTTGTAGGGGTTGGTGCTCACAGCGCCAATTCCCGGTTGTATTTCCTTGTAAATACTTCTGTAAAACAATATTATTATGAATAATATATGCAGTTTCTTAATATAATGAATCTTATAATATGGTAAAGACGTAATGACCTTAGAATGATTAGTCATGATACAGTTGCAAAAGCGTCGCAACGGACATTGACAGTATCATGACGTTGTCATTCTCAGACAGTTCCTGGTCAAGGTTTACACTGCTTGGTCAGTATAGTAAACCCGTTGAGACCGGTACAAGTCGTATACTGGAATATATGATTCCAATGGTTTCTCAATGAACCATAAGTCTTGGAGACTGGTATAGACCTGTAGGTGTTTATAGCGGATAAACACTGAACGACTCACCGAAGATTCTTAATGGATGGTACACCAGCGTCAATAAGAATCTTCTTGGGTTGAGTAGCACTTGTGATTCTTAGACTTGAGATGCCATTGTGGGCACATGAGACATCTTCTACACTTAGATGGCAGTCACGTCACCGATCTATTTAGATCAGACCTCCGCCTGTTCGTTGGGTGTAGATAGATCCTCAGTGTGTCCTATGTGTGTCAAGATAGGATCCGTCAGTTCTGTGTACCAGAGCATAGGTAGTCCATACAATTAGCAATAAGATAAATCCATGGGCCCGTGGTAAAGTTTAGAAGCTAGTTCTAAACATTCTTATGAGATTGCTAATAGAATAGTCGACTGGATAATCCCCATAGAGATTTGACGTTTACATCTATATCTCTGGGATTAAATCCGGATACCTGTGACGGAGGAATTATACATTTGCCATGACCTCGACCTGTATGGTTCAGCAGTTTATCCGTGATCGTCATAATCTACGGGTGGATAAATTATGGACACGAAATTTGATTTCGTGACGGATATACCTGAATCTAGAGAGTCTCAATAATGAAACATACTCGTAGAGCACACTAGAGCAACATTAAATAAATAATATTGATTATTTATAAAGTCGTTTAAGGTTAAACGCAAAATACTCGTGTAGGGACCCGATAGTCATTTACAAATTATTGTGTATTTACATTTAATACTTGATTATTTTAAATACACATTAATTAATGTCAAATTGAGTTATTTGACTTATATCCTAAATGAATATATGTATTTAATATTTAATGTAAATATAATACATATATTTTAATATTTGTATTTGATTAATTAATTAATTATTTAATTGTTAAATGATTAATATAATTAAATATAAATATCTTATATTTAGATATTTATTTGTAATGATTAAAGTTGCATTTAATTAAAGTAGATAAATATCTATAAGCATATTTAGATATTTAATTTAATTTAACCAAATGCATTTGAAATGAAATTGAAATGAAAAATTTTGGTTATATGTTTTTGTTGAATTTCGGCCAAGGCTTTAAATTTGCAAGTATATATTGTTTCATTTGCTTTTCATTTCATTTAACCTAATACACTTTACCAAAACACAAACTCCATTGAAGAAGACAAAGAAAGAAAGTGAAGGAGAAGAAAGAAACCTAAAGAAAAAAGCTTGGATTTTGTAAGTTTTTTAACTTACTATTAGAAGGAATTTGTTCCTTAGGATCTAGCTTTATCTTGTGAGTTTCTTAAGTTATCTTTTCTTTATTTCTTGTGTTTTTGTTGATGGAAATTTGTTGAAAGTGTTGAGCATGTATGATGAAGAAGAGAATGACTATTGTAGTTATATGTATTCTTTTAAGGTTTATGAAACCAAGTTGCTATTCTAGAGTTGTTGACCCACTCTTAAATGACCTAGATTTGATCTTGAGTTGTTTCATTGTGTTGAGACTTGAATTGGATGAAAGATTGATGATTGAACTAATTGATTTGGTGTAATTTAGTCTAATTTGTCCAATTTGTTGAAATTGAGAAATTAGGGTTTATAACCAATTCCAAATTTGGGGCTTTTGAGATATGTTGTGTATTTGGGTGTGTATTGATGCATAAAAGTTTCATGTTGATTGGATTTCATTTGGATGAGTTTGAAGCATGAAATGACCAAATGGTCAATTTCCCCCTCCATTTGGTGCTCTCGGCTTTGGGAGAATTTTGGGGATTTTGTGGCTTATGGTGTTTTGATGTTTTGAACATGCAAGTTCATCTTAGAAATGATTTAGAATCATTCAAAATTGATTGGATCAATTTCGGACTAAAATGGACAAAATACCATATAAGGGTAATTTGGTAATTTCACTTGAATTTGATTCATTGAAATTTTATTTCATATTTGATTATTGGAATTAAATAAATATGTTTATTTAATTAATCCGAGAAAAAGTTTTGAAATCCGAAAATACGATTTTCGCCGCTTCCGCTGCGTTACCGGATTCACCCCGTAAAAAAACCCCTTCAAAATGGTATCAGAGCAAGTCTGATTCTAGGACGTTTAAATGTTTGGCTATATTTTAATCATCTTTCCTTGATTGTATGCATGCTTATTAGAACTAAATCGGTTAGATTTAGGGTGTATGACACTTAGCGGAAAATCCCTGATAATAAGGTTTTATTGTAATTATGTATTTGATGCATGTTATATGGTCCGTCTCGTCAATACGGTTTATGAATATCTCTTTGTGACTACATCCGAGACCGTGCCTCTGCTGTGAGGGTGTAGCCGATAAAGATTTATTTATACCGAACGTATATCAGATACTAGGTAAATTCAAGTAAAAGCGGAATTCTGAACGTGCCCTAGCTGTCAGGATTACGTGAGTAACTTGAGTTTATCATTGACGAGTTTAACCTTGGTACGTCTCCTTGTGGGCCTGCCTCCGCAGCGACAACGAGAAACGGCCAGGACCGGGTGTTTAGGAGTCACTGTTGAGTGATTGACAAGTGAGTTGTCTACCTGATGAATATACGTAAGCGAGACCGTGCCTCTGCTGTGAGCTGAAATATATTCACGGGTCCACTTTTCACTATTTATATTTAATTTAATTATTGAATATTTGTATTCTGTGTTGGGATTACAGTAATGCATGATTTAGTGGGAGGGGCATATTAGATTAAAAATCCATGATCTAGTTTATGCTTTTGATATTATATGAAACTGTTTATATTCTGCTAACCGTTTTTCGTGATCTATATGATAGATTTGCGATGGCGGGTCAATCCACAAACCAGTTTGCGCGTATGCTAGATGCGAACAAACTGAAAGGCGCTGAGAACTTTACGGACTGGGAAATGGATTTGAGGATTGTCCTCGATTCCGAGAAGTTGGGATATGTGCTTGAGGGCCCTTTGCCCCTTGCAGTGGGTGAGGAGGCTTCGGAAGAGGAACGCCGAGTTTTTGAAACTTGGAAGGATGATGACTTGAGAGTCAAATCATACATCCTCAGTTCGCTCTCTCCGAAACTCAAACAGCAATACTATGGTATGATTGATTCCTATAGTATGATGACGCGATTAAGACAATCGTTCGAGAACCAGAACAAGTGATTGTTCATAAAGTCGCCATGGAACTGTTCCATGCGCGTCTGGATGAGGGGCAAAGTGTTAGCCCACATGTTCTTCATATGATCGATTTGATCGATCAATTGAGGCAACATAATCTCATCCTCAATGACATTCGGGAGGAGTGTCATTCTTGGTTCTATGCCAGCTTCATTCCGACAGTTTGTGATGTACTTCAACATGCACGGGACTGTCTGCACCTACCATGAGCTACATAGGATGTTGCTCACGGCAGAGGAGGACCTTAAGAAGGGATTACCAACACGCCCTCCTAGATCTACTTCACTTTCAGCTTCTTCCCAAGGAATGTCCAAGGGAAAGAACAAGAAGGAAGAAGAAGAAGAAGGCAGTTGGTCCTCAACAGCAGCCGAAGATAGCCAAGCCCAAGAGGGCTTCTGAGGACAAATGCCACCACTGCGGCAAGGTCGGGCACTGGAAGAGGAACTGTCCAGATTACATTGCCCAGATCAGGAGGGAGAGAGCATCTACATCAGGTACTTTTTTTTCCAGTTATTGATATATCTTTGGCTTGTGAAGCCGTTACATCCACTGGATTTTAGATTCTGCTTGTCCCATTCACATTTGCAATTCGTTGCAGGTGCTGAAGGAAAGTAGGAGGCTGAAGCCTGGAGAGATGCAGTTGCGATTCGGGAGTGGAGACTCACTGGATGCAGTTGCAGTGGGAGTATGCGAGATCTCATTGCCGAATGGGACACTTTTGTTAAATGATTGCTATTTTGTACCAGGATGTGTGGCTAATATTATATCCTTTTTGTATTAGATACAGAAGGCTTTTGTATTAATATTAAGAATAGTTCTTTGTATTTATATGATAAAAATAATATTCAGATCCTTAGTTGTCCAAATATGCATGGTCATTATACACTGCAAACATCAAAAGATATATTAAGTTCTGGAATTAATAAACGTAGATTACCTGAAATTAATAATACTGAACTCTGGCATATGCGGCTAGGTCATATGGGGCTAAACGCCTTAACCAAATGGTTAGGAATGGTTTGATACCAGATCTCACCATTGAATCCTTTCCAACCTGTGAATCCTGTATTCAAGGTAAAATGACTAAAGCCCCATTTTCTGGTGTTGGACACCGAGCCACAAACTTACTGGAACTCGTACATTCTGATGTATGTGGTCCACTAAGTCAAACTGCTCACAGTGGTTATTCATACTTCGTTACCTTTACCGATGATTTATCACGGTACGGTTATGTCTATTTGATGCGACATAAATCGGAAACTTTTGAAAAGTTCAAAGAATTCCGAAATGAAGTAGAAAAACAAACTGGGAAATATATTAAATGCCTTCGATCTGATCGAGGTGGCGAATATATGAGTGGTGAGTTCATTGATTATATGAAGGAGAATGGGATTCTCGCTCAATACACTCCTCCAGGTACCCCACAACACAATGGTGTATCTGAGAGGAGAAATCGGACTTTATTGGATATGGTCCGATCAATGTTGAGTTTCACAGATTTGCCCTATTATTTATGGGGCTACTCTCTCTTAACCGCCGCACATCTTTTGAATAAGATTCCTTCAAAAGCTGTTCCTACGACACCGTATGAGATATGGTTCGGTAGGAAACCGAATCTTAATTATATTAAGGTTGGGGTTGTCCTGCCTATGTCAGGGTGACTCAGCAAAGTAAGCTTTCGCCTCGAGGGGCAAAAGTTAGGTTTATTGGATATCCTCCGAATACGAGGGGATATCTGTTCTATGATACCGAGCATCGAAATGTATTCGTAGCTCGCTTCGCAAAATTTCTAGAAGTAGAATTTTTGTCAGAAGGTGGTGATCATAGACAGGTTATGCTTGATGAAGTACAACCTGAAAACAATGAACCAACGGAGGAACCTGAAGTTCAAGTAGATGAAGGACCTTCAACACACACACTCCGTAGGTCACAAAGGGTATCTAGACCTCCTGAACGCTTGTATTTGATACAAGAAAAGAGTCTGGATGTTCTCTTAATAGAAGAGACAGATCCTTTCACCTATAGAGAATCGATGTTGGACATCGACTCCGTGAAATGGCAAAGTGCCATGAAATCCGAGATAGACTCAATGCATGAGAATCAAGTTTGGGACTTGGTTCCGCTTCCAGAGGGAATTGTTCCTATCGGCTGTAAATGGGTTTACAAGAGGAAGCGAGGGCCTGACGGTAAGGTTGAAACTTACAAGGCCCGACTGGTTGCAAAAGGTTACACGCAGCGACCTGGCGTCGACTACGATGAGACTTTTTCACGGTGCAATGCTTAAGTCTATTCGGATTTTGCTTTCTATAGCTGCGTATCATGACTACGAGATTTGGCAAATGGATGTCAAAACGGCTTTTCTAAATGGATTTCTTGATGAAGAAATCTATATGGAACAGCCGGAAGGTTTTGCATCCAGCGAAAACTCGGGCATGGTATGTAAGCTTAAGAAGTCCATTTATGGACTCAAACAAGCTTCACGAAGTTGGAATCTTCGATTCGACGAGATTATTAGATCGTCTGGTTTTCTCAAGAATTCAGAAGAATCCTGTGTGTATCAGAAGGCCAGTGGGAGCATGGTCGTATTTTTAGTCCTGTATGTTGATGACATCCTAATCATTGGAATGATTTAGGTATGTTACAAGGCGTTAAAGCGTACCTCTGTGTAAGAATTTCTCCATGAAGGACCTGGGAGAAGCTTCCTATGTTTTAGGGATAAAACTCTATAGAGATAGACAAAGGAAGCTGATTGGGTTATCCCAATCAACGTACATAGATAAGATCTTGGAACGGTATAATTTTGGTAACTGTAAGACAGCAAACATACCGTTCCGACATGGGATTCATCTTTCAAAGAAGATGAGTCCGCAAACAGAAGATGAGAAGGTTAGAATGTCTAACCAACCTTATGCTTCGTGTTTGGGCAGCATAATGTATGCCATGTTATGTACAAGGCCTGATATCAGTTTCGCTGTTAGCGTACTAGCAGATATCAGTCCAATCCGGGTAATGACCATTGGATGGCCATTAAACATATCCTCAAGTATCTTAAAGGTACTAAGGATAAGTTAATAATTTATGGAGGAAACGAACTGCAGTTAATGGGTATACAGACTCCGATTTCCAATCGGATCCCGATGATAGAAAGTCTACATCTGGATTTGTCTTTACCCTTAACGGAGGCGCAGTTTGTTGGAAGAGTTCCAAACAGGGATCTACAGCTGATTCCACCACTGAGGCGGAATATATTGCAGCTTCTGAAGCCGCAAAAGAGGCTGTGTGGATAAAGAATTTTGTCACAGAATTGGGAGTTGTCCCAAGTATCGTGAATGCGATTCCGTTATACTGTGATAATACTGGAGCCATTGCGCAAGCAAAGGAACCAAGGGCGCATCAGAAGTCGAAGCATGTGGAACGCAAGTACCACATCATTCGAGAGATGTGTCGCGAGGGGATATTGTCGTGTGCAAGGTACCGAGTGAAGACAACGTAGCAGACCCGCTGACGAAGGCCATACCTCCGAAGTTGTTTGATAAACACGTGGAGTCGATGGGTATTAGATACAATCGTATTGGCACTAGAGCAAGTGGGAGTTTTTGTTGGGGTTGGTGCTCACAGCGCCAATTCCCGGTTGTATTTCCTTGTAAATACTTCTGTAAAACAATATTATTATGAATAATATATGCAGTTTCTTTAATATAATGAATCTTATAATATGGTAAAGACGTAATGACCTTAGAATGATTAGTCATGATACAGTTGCAAAAGCGTCGCAACGGACATTGACAAGTATCATGACGTTGTCATTCTCAGACAGTTCCTGGTCAAGGTTTACACTGCTTGGTCAGTATAGTAAACCCGTTGAGACCGGTACAAGTCGTATACTGGAATATATGATTCCAATGGTTTCTCAATGAACCATAAGTCTTGGAGACTGGTATAGACCTGTAGGTGTTTATAGCGGATAAACACTGAACGACTCACCGAAGATTCTTAATGGATGGTACACCAACTTCAATAAGAATCTTCTTGGGTTGAGTAGCACTTGTGATTCTTAGACTTGAGATGCCATTGTGGGCACATGAGACATCTTCTACACTTAGATGGCAGTCACGTCACCGATCTATTTAGATCAGACCTCCGCCTGTTCGTTGGGTGTAGATAGATCCTCAGTGTGTCCTATGTGTGTGTCAAGATAGGATCCGTCAGTTCTGTGTACCAGAGCATAGGTAGTCCATACAATTAGCAATAAGATGAATCCATGGGCCCGTGGTAAAGTTTAGAAGCTAGTTCTAAACATTCTTATGAGAATTGCTAATAGAATAGTCGACTGGATAATCCCCATAGAGATTTGACGTTTACATCTATATCTCTGGGATTAAATCCGGATACCTGTGACGGAGGAATTATACATTTGCCATGACCTCGACCTGTATGGTTCAGCGAGATTATCCGTGATCGTCATAATTTACGGGTGGATAGATTATGGACACGAAATTGATTTCGTGACGGATATACCTGAATCTAGAGAGTCTCAATAATGAAACAAACTCGTAGAGCACTAGAGCAACATTAATAAATAATATTGATTGTTATAAAGTCGTTTAAAGGTTAAACGCAAAGATACGTGCAAAAGGGACCCGATAGTCATTTACAATTATTGTGTATTTACATTTAATACTTGATTATTTTAAATACACATTAATTAATGTCAAAATGAGTTATTTGACTTATATCCTAAATGAATATATGTTTTTAATATTTAATGTAAATATTATACATATATTTAAGATATTTGTATTTGATTAATTAATTAATTATTTAATTGTTAAATGATTAATTAATTAAAATATAAATATCTTATATTAGAGATATTTAGTTTAAATGATTAGTTGCCAATTAAGTAAATAAATATCTATAAAGCATATTTAGATATTTATTTACTTTAACCAACATTTGAAATGAAATTTGAAATGAAAAATTTGGTATATGTTTTTTGTGAATTTCGGCCAAGGCTTAAAATTTGCAAGTATAAATTGTTTCATTTGCTTTTCATTTCATTAACCTAATACACTTTACCAAAAACAAAAACTCCATTGAAGAAGACAAAGAAAGAAAGTGAAGGAGAAAGTAAACCAAAGAAAAAGCTTGATTTTGTAAGTTTTTAAACTTACTATTAGAAAGGAATTTGTTCCTTAGGATCTAGGCTATACTTGTGAGTTTCTTAAGTTATTCTTTTCTTTATTTCTTGTGGTTTTTGTTGATGGAAATTTGTTTGAAAGTGTTGAGCATGTATGATGAAAAGAGAATGACTATTGTAGTTATATGTATTCTTTTAAGGTTTATGAAACCATGTTGCTATTCTAGAGTTGTTGACCCACTCTTAAATGACCTAGATTTGATCTTGAGTTGTTTCATTGTGTTGAGACTTGAATTGGATGAAAGATTGATGATTGAACTAATTGATTTGGTGTATTTAGTCTAATTTGTCCAATTTGTTGAAATTGAAAAATTAGGGTTTATAACAATTCCAAATTTGGGGCTTTTGAGATATGTTTGAGCATTTGTGTGTGTATATGATGCATAAAGTTTCATGTTGATTGGATTTCATTTGATGAGTTTTGAAGCATGAAATGACAAAAAAAAACAAATGCAACATTTCCCCTCCATTTGTGCTCCGGTTGGGAGGAATTTTGGGGATTTTTGTGGCTTTTGGTTTTTGATGTTTTGAACATGCAAAGTTCATCTTAGAAATGATTTAGAATCATTCAAATTGATTGGATCAATTTCGGACTAAAATGGACAAAATACCATATAAGGGTAATTTGGTAATTTCACTTGAATATGATTCATTTGAAATTTTATTTCATAATTTGATTATTGGAATATTAAATAAATATGTTTATTTATTAATCCGAGAAAAAGTTTTGAAATCTGAAAAATCGATTTTCACCGCTTCCGCTGCGTTACCGGATTCACCCGTAATAAAACCCCATCAAGATTCTGGTTTACAAGTTCAATCTGTTGTAGTAAAGCATTAAAAATGCACTCGTAACATAATATTTGCAGTATAACTGTATCCGATGTACCATATAGTTAACATCCTGTATGGAAACACATTCATATAGAAGTATCACGTTGTAAATACGCTTGGATAGTAGCAGACCTTATTGTATGACTTCGCATTCATTTTGATGATGGTCGAGATGTTTACTTACTTAGGAAAGCACGTTACATAAGGCTACTGGACTTGATGAACCAATAACACATTTTGTACTTTTGTAGTGGTTTGAGGTAAAAACAAAAAATAAGATGTTAGATAATCCGCTTTGCTGGTATTTCAGATACTGGAAAGAGAGAAATTAGATAAATACTTGCAACCTGAGTAGTAACAAGTATGGAGGATTACGCAGAATTTTAGGTTATATGCTCCATAGTACGATGATGAAACTTCTCGCCATTGGTGATAAAGAAAGTATGTACATATAAACATATGTAATATGAAGTTTATGAATGAAGTTTCTAGGGCTGAATCCGTCCTTGTTAAACGCAGCGAAGCGGTGTGTGAAAATCATATTTTCGATTTCAAATTTTCACCTCGGATTAATAAATAAACAATTTATTTATTGTCCAATAATCAATTATGAAATAAAATTCAAATGAATCATATTCAAGTGAATTTACCGAATTACCCTTGTATTGGTACTTTGTCCATTTTAGTCCGAAATTGATCAAATCAATTTTGAATGATTCTAAATCATTTCTAGGATGAACTTAACATGCTTGAATCATCAAAACACCAAAATCCCCAAAATCCCAATCCTTGGCCGAGAGCTCCATTAAAGGGGGGTTTGTGCATTTTGTCATTTCATGCATCAAAACAAATCAAGATGTAATCCAATCAACATGAAACTTTATATGCAACTTATATACATCCAATTACACAACATAAATGAAAAGCCCCAAATTTGGAATTAGTTATAAACCCTAATTTTTCAATTTCCACAAATTGGACAAATTAGACCAAATACACTAAATCAATTACTTCAATCATCTTTCTTACATCCAATCCAAGTCTCAACACAATGAAACAACTCAAGATCAAATCTAGGTCATCTTAGAGTGGGTCAACAACTCTAGATTAGCAACATGGTTTCAAAGCCTTAAAAGAATCCTTACAACTATAATAGTCACAAGTTTCCTTCATCATACATGCTCAACACTTCAATTAAAACTTCCATCAACAAAAACACAAAGAAATAAAGAAAGAAATAATCTAAGAACATTACATGTTGAAGCCTAGAACCTAAGGAACATATTCCTCTCTAATAGCAAGTTTGAAAAAACTTACTAAAATTCCAAGCTTTCTTTAAACTTTCTTTCTTTCTCAAGCTTTCTTTATCTTCTTCAATGGAGTTTTCTTTTGTAAAGTGTATTAGGTGTTATCAACAAATGAAAAATAAAAAACAATATATACTTAGACAACATTTTGCCTTGGCCGAATTTCATAAGGCCAAATACAAGTTAGTAATTTGATTTTCATTTCAATTTTCATTTAGTCAACTTGCATAAATATCTAAAAACAACTTTATTAGATATTTTATTAAAGTCAACAAAGGCAACTAATATCATTTACAACAAATATCCTAATGTAAGATATTTATATTTTATTTAATTTAATCATTTAACAATTAAATAATTAATTAATTAATCAAATACAAATATATTAAATATATGTATAATATTTACATTAAATATTAAAATATATTTTCATTTAGGATATTAGTCAAATATCTCAATTTGACATTTAATTAATGTGTATTTAAAATAATCAAGTATTAAATGTAAATACACAACAATTAAGGAACTGACTATCGGGTCCCTACACATGTATTTTGCGTTTAACCTTTAAACGACTTTATAAACAATCAATATTATTTGTTAATGTTGCTCTAGTGCTCTACGAGTTTATTTCATTATTGAGACTCTCTAGATTCAGGCATATCCGTCACGAAATCCAATTTCGTGTCCATAATTTATCCACCCGTAAATTATGACGATCACGGATAAACTGGCTGAATCATACAGGTCGAGGTCATGGCAAATGTTTAATTCCTCCGTCACAGGTATCCGGATGTATCCCACAGATATAGATGTAAACGTCAAATCTCTATGGGGATTATCCAGTCGACTATTCTATTAGCAATCTCAAAAGAATGTTTAGAACTAGCTTCTAAACTTTACCACGGCCCATGGTTTTATCTGATTGCTAATTATATGGACTACCTATGCTCTGTTACACAGAACTGACGGATCCTATCTTGATACACATAGGACACCCTGAGGATCTATCTACACCCAACGAACAGGCGGAGGTCTGATCTAAATAGATCGGTGACGTGACTGCCATCTAAGTGTAAAAGATGTCTCATGTGCCCATAATGGCATCTCAAGTCTAAGAATCACAAGTGCTACTCAACCCAAGAAGATTCTTATTGACGCTGGTGTACCATCCATTTAGAATCTTCGGTGAGTCGTTCAGTGTTTATCCGCTATAAACACCTACACGTCTATACTAGTCTCCTAGACTTATGGTTCATTGAGAAACTATTGGAATCATATATTCCAGTATACGACTCGTACCGGTCTCATCGGGTTTACTATACTGACCAAGTAGTGTAAACCTTGACCAGGAACTCTGAGAATGACAACGTGATGCTACTCAATGTCTGCGTTGCGACGCTTTTGCAACTGTATCATGACTAATCATTCTAGGGTCATTACGTCTTTACCATATTAAAGATTCATTATATTATAGAAACTGCATATATTATTCATAATAATAATGTTTTACAGAAGTATTTACACAGAAATACAACCGAGAATTGGCGATGTGAGCACCAACCCCAACAAAAAACTCCCACTTGCTCTAGTGCCAATAACGATTGTATCTAATACCCATCGACTCCACGTGTTTATCAAACAACTTCGGAGGTATGGCCTTCGTCAGCGGGTCTGCTACATTATCTTCTCTCGGTACCTTGCACACGACAATATCCCATCGCGACACAATTTCTCGAATGATGTGGTACTTGCGTTCCACATGCTTCGACTTCTGATACGCCATTGGTTCCTTTGCTTGCGTAATGGCTCTGGTATTATCACAGTATAACGGAATCGAATTCTCGATACTTGGGACAACTCCCAATTCTGTGACAAAGTTCTTTATCCACACAGCCTCTTTTGCGGCTTCAGAAGCTGTAATATATTCCGCCTCAGTAGTGGAATCAGCTGTAGATCCCTGCTTGGAACTCTTCCAACAAACTGCACCTCCGTTAAGGGTAAAAACAAATCCAGATGTAGACTTTCTATCATCGGGATCCGACTGAAAATCGGAGTCTGTATACCCATTAACTTGCAGTTCGTTTCCTCTATAACTTATTAACTTATCCTTAGTACCTTTAAGATACTTGAGGATATGTTTAATGGCCATCCAATGGTCATTACCTGGATTGGACTGATATATGGTAGTTACGCTAACAGCGAAACTGATATCAGGCCTTGTACACAACATGACATACATTATGCTACCCAAATACGAAGCATAAGGTTGGCTAGACATTCTAACCTTCTCATCTTCTGTTTGTGGACACATCTTCTTTGAAAGATGAATCCCATGTCTGAACGGTATGTTTTTTGTCTTACAGTTACCAAAATTATATCGTTCCAAGATCTTATCTATGTACGTTGATTGGGATAACCCAATCAGCCTCCTTTGTCTATCTCTATAGAGTTTTATCCCTAAAACATAGGAAGCTTCTCCCAGGTCCTCATGGAGAAATTCTTACAGAGGTGCGCTTTGACGCTTTGTAACATGCCTAAATCATTCCCAATGATTAGGATGTCATCAACATATAGGACTAAAAATACGACCATGCTCTCACTGGCCTTCTGATACACACAGGATTCTTCTGAATTCTTGAGAAAACCAGACGATCTAATAATCTCGTCGAATCGAAGATTCCAACTTCGTAAAGCTTGTTTAAGTCCATAAATGGACTAACCTTCCGGCTGTTCCATATAGATTTCTTCATCAAGAAATCCATTTAGAAAAGCCGTTTTAACATCCATTTGCCAAATCTCGTAGTCATGATATGCAGCAATAGAAAGCAAAATCCGAATAAACTTAAGCATTGCTACCGGTGAAAAAGTCTCATCGTAGTCGACGCCAGGTCGCTGCGTGTAACCTTTTGCTACCAGGCGGGCCTTGTAAGTTTCAACTTTACCGTCAGGCCCGCACTTCCTCTTGTAAACCCATTTACAACCGATAGGAATAATTCCTTCGGGAAGCGGAACCAAGTCCCAAACTTGATTCTCATGCATTGAGTCTATCTCGGATTTCATGGCATTTTGCCATTTCACGGAGTCGATGTCCAACATCGATTCTCTATAGGTGAAAGGATCTGTCTCTTCTACTAAGAGAACATCCAGACTCTTTTCTTGTATCAAATACAAGCGTTCAGGAGGTCTGGATACCTTTTCCGACCTACGGAGTGTATGTGTTGAAGGTCCTTCATCTACTTGAACTTCAGGTTCCTCCGTTGGTTCGTTGTTTTCAGGTTGTACTTCATCAAGCTCAACCTGTCTATGATTACCACCTTCTGACAAAAATTCTACTTCTAGAAATTTTACGAAGTGAGTTATGAATACATTTCGATGCTCGGTATCATAGAACATATATCCCCTCGTATTCGGAGGATATCCAACAAACCTAAACTTTTGCCCTCGAGGCGAAAGCTTATTTTGCTGAGTCACCCTGACATTGGCAGGACAACCCCAAACCTTAATATAATTAAGATTTGGTCTCTTACCGAACCATATCTCATACGGTGTCGTAGGAACAGCCTTTGAAGGAATCTTATTCAAAAGATGTGCGGCGGTTAAGAGAGAGTAGCCCCATAAATAATAGGGCAAATCTGTGAAACTCAACATTGATTGGACCATATCCAATAAAGTCTGGTTTCTCCTATAAGATACTCCATTGTGTTGTGGGGTACCTGGAGGAGTATATTGAGGGAGAATCTCATTCTCCTTCATATAATCCATGAACTCACCACTCATATATTCGCCACCTCGATCAGATCGAATGCATTTAATATATTTACCAGTTTGTTTTTCTGCTTCATTTCGGAATTCTTTGAACTTTTCAAAGGTTTCCGATTTATGTCGCATCAAATAGACATAACCGTACCGTGACAGATATCGGTAAAGGTAACGAAGTATGAATAACCACTGTGAGTAGTTTGACTTAGTGGACCACATACATCAGAATGTACGAGTTCTAGTAAGTTAGTGGCGCGGTGTCCAACACCAGAAAATGGGGCTTTGGTCATTTTACCCCGAATACAGGATTCACAGGTTGGATAGGATTCAATGGTGAGATCTGGTATCAAACCATTCCTAACCATTTGGTTAAGGCGTTTAGCGCCAATGTGACCTAGCCGCATATGACATAGTTCAGTATTATTAACTTCAGGTAATCTACGTTTATTAATTCCAGAACTTAAAATATCTTTTGATGTTTGCAGTGTATAATGACAATGCTTATTTGGACAACAAAGGATCTGAATATTATTCTTATCATATAAATACAAAGAACTGTTCTTAATATTAATACAAAAGCCTTCTGTATCTAATACAAAAAGGGATATAATATTAGCTACACATCCAGGCACAAAAAAGCATTCATTTAACAAAAGTGTCCCATTCGGCAATGAGATCTCGCATACTCCCACTGCAACTGCATCCAGTGAGTCTCCACTCCCAAATCGCAACTGCATCTCTCCAGGCTTCAGCCTCCTACTTTCCTTCAGCACCTGCAACGAATTACAAATGTGAATGGGACAAGCAGAATCTAAAATCCAGTTGGATGTGACGGCTTCACAAGCCAAAGATATATCAATAACTGGAAAAATAAAAGTATCTGATGTCGATGCTCTCTCCCTCCTTATCTGGGCAATGTAGTCTGGACAGTTCCTCTTCCAGTGCCCGACTTTGCCGCAGTGGTGGCATTTGTCTTCAAAAGCCCTTTTAGGCTTGGCTATCTTTGCCTGTTGTTGAGGACCAACTGCCTTCTTCTTCTTCTTGCCTTTCTTATTCTTTCCTTTGGACATTCCTTGGGAAGAAGCAGAAAGAGAAGTAGATCTAGGAGGGCGAGTCGGTAATCCCTTCCTAAGGTCCTCTTCTGCCGTGAGCAACATCCTATGTAGCTCATGGTAGGTACAGACAGTCCCGTGCATGTTGAAGTACATCACAAACTGGCGGAATGAAGCTGGTAGTGAACCAAGAATGACACACCTTCCGAGAATGTCATTTAAGATGAGATTATGTTGCCTCAATTGATCGATCAAATCGATCATCTGAAGAACATGTGGGCTAACAGCTTGCCCCTCATCCAGACGCGCATGGAACAGTTCCATGGCGACTTTGTGAACAATCACTTGTTCTTGGTTCTCAAACGATTGTCTTAATCGCGTCATCATACTATAAATCAACCATACCATAGTATTGTTGCTTGAGTTTTGGAGAGAGTGGACTGAGGATGTATGATTTAACCTTTAAATCATCATCATTCCAAGTTTCAAAAACTCGGCGTCCTCTTCCGTAGCATCCGCACCCACTGCAAGGGGCAACAGACCCTCAAGAACATAACCCAACTTTTCGGAGTCGAGGACAATCCTTAAGTCCATTTCCCAGTCTGTAAAGTTCTCAGCGTCTTTTAGTTTGTTCGCATCAAGCATACGCGCAAACTGATGTGTGGATTGTCCCGCCATCGCAAATCTATCATATAGATCACGAAAAACGGTTAGCAGAAATTAAGCAGTTTCATATAATATCATAAGCAAAAACTAGATCATGGATTTTTAATCTAATATGCCTCTCCCACTAAATCATGCAATACTGTAATCCCCAAACAGAATACAAATATTTAATAATTAAATTAAATACTAATAGTGAAAAGTGGATCCCGTGAATATATTTCAGCTCACAGCAGAGGCACGGTCTCGCCTACGTATATTCATCAGGTAGACAACTCATTTGTCAATCACTCAATAGTGACTCCTAAGTTTCCAGTCCTAGTCGTTTCTCGTTGTCGCTGCGAAGGCAGGCCCACAAGGAGACGTACCAAGGTTAAACTCATCAATGATAAACTCAAGTTACTTACGTAATCCTGACAGCTAGGGCACGTTCAGAATTCCGCTTTCGCTTGAATTTATCTAGTATCTGATATACATCCGATATGAATAAATCTCTATCGGCTACACTCTCACAGCAGAGGCACGGTCTCGGATGTAGTCACGGAGAAGTATTCATAAGCCGTATTGACAAGACGGACCACATAACATGCATCAAATACATAGTTACATTAAAATCTTATTAATTATGGATTTTTCCGTTAAGTGTCATACACCCTAAATCTAACCGATTCAGTTTCTAATAAGCATGTATAAAGTCAAGAATAGATGATTTAAATAAAGCTAATCATTTTAAAACGGCCTAAAATCAGACTCGCTCTGATACCATTTTGAAGGGGGTTTTTCTAGGGGCTGAATCCGGTAACGTAGCGGAAGCGGTGAAAATTGTATTTTCCGATTTCAAATTTTCATCTCGGATTAATTAAATAAACATATTTATTTAATTGTCCAATAATCAAATTATGAAATTAAAATTCAAATGAATCATATTCAATTGAATTTACCGAATTACCCTTGTATTGGTACTTTGTCCATTTTAGTCCAAAATTGATCAAATCAATTTTGAATGATTCTAAATCATTTCTAGGATGAACTTAAAATGCTTGAATATCAAAACACCAAAAGAATCAAAATCCTCAAAATCTCAATCCTTGGCCGAGAGCTCCATTGGGGAAGGGGGGATGTGCATTTTGTCATTTCATGCATCAAAACACATCAAGATGTAATCCAATCAACATGAAACTTTATATGCATCTTATATACATCCAATACACAACATAAATGAAAAGCCCCAAATTTGGAATTAGTTATAAACCTTAATTTTTCAATTTCCATAAATTGGACAAATTAGATCAAATACACTAAATCAATTACTTCAATCATCTTTCTTACATCCAATCCAAGTCTCAACACAATGAAACAACTCAAGATCAAATCTAGGTCATCTTAGAGTGGGTCAACAACTCTAGATTAGCAACATGGTTTCAAAAACCTTAAAAGAATCCTTACAACTACAATAGTCACAAGTATCCTTCATCATACATGCTCAACACTTCAATTAAAATTTCCATCAACAAAAACACAAAGAAATAAAGAAAGAAATAATCTAAGAACATTACATGTTGAAGCCTAGAACCTAAGGAACATATTCCTCTCTAATAGTAAGTTTGAAAAACTTACTAAAATTCCAAGCTTTCTTTAAATTTTCTTTCTTTCTCAAGCTTTCTTTAATCTTCTTCAATGGAGTTTTCTTTTGTAAAGTGTATTAGGTTATCAACAAATGAAAAATAAAAAACAATATATACTTGGACAACATTTTGCCTTGGTCGAATTTCATAAGGCCAAATACAAGTTTAGTAATTTGATTTTCATTTCAATTTTTATTTAGCCAACTTGCATAAATATCTAAAAATAACTTTATTAGATATTTTATTAAAGTCAACAAAGGCAACTAATATCATTTACAACAAATATCCTAATGTAAGATATTTATATTTTAATTAATTTAATCATTTAATAATTAAATAATTAATTAATTAATCAAATACAAATATATTAAATATATGTATAATATTTACATTAAATATTAAAAATATATTTTTTCATTTAGGATATTAGTCAAATATCTCAATTTGACATTTAATTAATGTGTATTTAAAATAATCAAGTATTAAATGTAAATACACAATAATATAGTAAATGACTATCGGGTCCCTACACATGTATTTTGCGTTTATCCTTTAAACGACTTTATAAACAATCAATATTATTTATTAATGTTGCTCTAATGCTCTACGAGTTTATTTCATTATTGAGACTCTCTAGATTCAGGCATATCCGTCACGAAATCCAATTTCGTGTCCATAATTTATCCACCCGTAAATTATGATGATCACGGATAAATTGGCTGAATCATACAGGTCGAGGTCATGGCAAATGTTTAATTCCTTCGTCACAGGTATCCGAATGTATCCCAGAGATATAGATGTAAACGTCAAATCTCTATGGGATTATCCAGTCGACTATTCTATTAGCAATCTTATAAGAATGTTTAGAACTAACTTCTAAACTTTACCACGGGCCCATGGTTTTATCTGATTGCTAATTATATGGACTACCTATGCTCTGTTACACAGAACTGACGGATCCTATCTTGATACACATAGGACACCCTGAGGATCTATCTACACCCAACGAACAGGCGGAGGTCTGATCTAAATAGATCGGTGACGTGACTGCCATCTAAGTGTAGAAGATGTCTCATGTGCCCACAATGGCATCTCAAGTCTAAGAATCACAAGTGCTACTCAACCCAAGAAGATTCTTATTGACGTTGGTGTACCATCCATTAAGAATCTTCGGTGAGGTCGTTCAGTGTTTATCCGCTATAAACACCTACAGGTCTATACTAGTCTCCAAGACTTATGGTTCATTGAGAAACCATTGGAATGTTGGGGTTGGTGCTCACAGCGCCAATTCCCGATTGTATTTCTATGTAAATACTTCTGTAAAACATTGTTATTATGAATAATATATGCAGTTTCTTTAATATAATGAATCTTATAATATGGTAAAGACGTAATGACCTTAGAATGATTAGTCATGATACAGTTGCAAAAGCGTCGCAACGGTCATTGAGTAGTATCATGACGTTGTCACTCTCATACAGTTCATGGTCAAGGTTTACACTACTTGGTCAGTATAGTGAACCCGTTGAGACCGGTACAAGTCGTATACTGGAATATATGATTCCAATGGTTTCTCAATGAACCATAAGTCTTGGAAACTAGTATAGACCTGTAGGTGTTTATATCGGATAAACACTGAACGACTCACCGAAGATTCTTAATGGATGGTACACCAACGTCAATAAGAAACTTCTTGGGTTGAGTAGCACTTGTGATTCTTAGACTTGAGATGCCATTGTGGGCAAATGAGACATCTTCTACACTTAGATGGCAGTCACGTCACCGATCTATTTAGATCAGACCTCCGCCTGTTCGTTGGGTGTAGATAGATCCTCAGGGTGTCCTATGTGTATCAAGATAGGATCCGTCAGTTCTGTGTAACAGAGCATAGGTAGTCCATATAATTAGCAATCAGATAAAACCATGAGCCCCGTGGTAAAGTTTAGAAGCTAGTTCTAAACATTCTTATAAGATTGCTAATAGAATAGTCGACTGGATAATCCCATAGAGATTTGACGTTTACATCTATATCTCTGGGATACATTCGGATACCTGTGACGGAGGCATTAAATATTTGCCATGACCTCGACCTGTATGATTCAGCCAGTTTATCCGTGATCGTCATAATTTACGGGTGGATAAATTATGGACACGAAATTGGATTTCGTGACGGATATGCCTGAATTTAGAGAGTCTCAATAATGAAATAAACTCGTAGAGCACTAGAGCAACATTAATAAATAATATTGATTGTTTATAAAGTCGTTTAAAGGTTAAACGCAAAATACATGTGTAGGGACCCGATAGTCATTTCCTTAATTGTTGTGTATTTACATTTAATACTTGATTATTTTAAATACACATTAATTAAATGTCAAATTGAGATATTTGACTAATATCATAAATGAATATATGTATTTAATATTTAATGTAAATATAATACATATATTTAAGATATTTGTATTAATTAATTAATTATTTATTTAATTGTTAAATGATTAATATAATTAAAATATAAATATCTTAACTTTAGATATTTTTTTTTGAAATGATTAAAGTAGCCTTTGTTGACTTTAAATAAATATCTATAAAGTTGTTTAGATATTTAATTTACTTTAGCAAATGAAATGTGAAATGAAATTGAAATTAATTTAGTTAATTATGCTTGCAAAATTCGGCCAAGGTGGTTTTATGCACAAGTATATATTCTTTTCATTTCATCTTCATTTGCTAACCTAATACACTTTTCACAAACTCCATTAAAAAGAAAACCAAAGAAACTTGTGAAGAAGAAAGGAAAAATCTAAAGGAAAGCTTGGATTTAGTAAGTTTTTCAAACTAACTATTAGATAAGAAATTGTTCTATATGATCTAGGCTTTAACATATGATGTTTTTAAGTTATTCATTTCTTTATTCTTTGTGTTTTGATTGATGGTAGTTTTGATGGAAGTGTTGAGCATGTGTGATGAAAGAAACTTGTGACTATTGTAGTTGTAAGGATTCTTTTAAGGTTTTGGAAACCATGTTGCTAATCTAGAGTTGTTGACCCACTCTAATATGACCTAGATTTGATCTTGAGTTGTTTCATTGTATTGAGACTTGGATTGGATGTAAGATGATTGAAGTAATTGGTTTAGTGTATTTAGTCTAATTTATCCAATTTGTGGAAATTGAAAAATTAGGGTTCATAACTAATTCCAAATTTGGGGATTTTCATTTATGTTGTGTAATTGGATGTATATAAGATGCATATAAAGTTTCATGTTGATTGGATTACATCTTGATGTGTTTTGATGCATGAAATGACAAAATGCACAAAATGCCCCCCATCTTGGTGCTCTCGACCAAGACAATAGATTTAGGGTTTTTTGTTGCTTTTGGTGTTTTGATGTTTTGAACATGTTAAGTTCATCTTAGAAATGATTTAGAATCATTCAAAATTGATTAGATCAATTTCGGACTAAAATGGACAAAATACCAATGTAAGGGCATTTCGGTAAATTCACTTGAATGTGATTCATTTGAATTTTATTTCATAATTTGATTAATGGATAATTAAATAAATGTGTTTATTTAATTAATCCGAGAAAAATTTTTGAAATCGGAAAATACGATTTTCACCGCTTCCGCTGCGTTACCGGATTCAGCCCCTAGAAAAACCTCATCATGGAATCATATATTCCAGTATACGACTTGTACCGGTCTCATCGGGTTTACTATACTGACCAAGTAGTGTAAACTTTGACCAGGAACTGTCTGAGAATGACAACGTCATGATACTGCTCAATGTCCGTTGCGACGCTTTTGCAACTGTGTCATGACTAATCATTCTAGGGTCATTACGTCTTTACCATATTAAAGATTCATTATATTATAGAAACTGCATATATTATTCATAATAATAATGTTTTACAGAAGTATTTACACAAAAATACAACCGGGAATTGGCGATGTGAGCACCAACCCCAACAGTTTGATGGTGCAATAGCAAACGGAAGTTGACAGATGTTGATCACCGTCTTTATGGTTGGTTTTATTCATTTAGCATAATTAATTCATGAAATAAATTAATTGGGTAATAATTACAATTTATATATTATAAAAAGTGAGATTTCTAAATTTGAAATATTAAAAGTGGATATCATAGCCCCAACATTTAATTTTATTGTTGTATTTTAATTTAAAATTTTCAATCACTTCAAATAATTTAATCTTTTCCTTTACACTCAAATTATTATTTTATCATATTAAATTTATTCTATTTGGATCGATCCCGAACTTACCATGTTTGTAACATCCTCATTCCGGGAGATGTTACCGGCAGGAATAGGTCGTACTATACCCATGAGCCTCTGACTTCCTATCAATATTAAACTCATCTGAGGTATAAACTCATGCATGTGACGGATGCCCAACTAAAGCTCATGAATGCATAATGCTTTTTAAACTAAATATTCAAATTCAATATACATTATGACTTTAGTATTGAACACCTATAACTTTTTACATGCACATTCTTTACTAAATAAACTATATATTACACAATATTTTCTGACTCCGTCTGAACTCTGACTCGACCTGGTGGATTAAACCCACTAGTGACTGCTATGAGTATCCGTCCCCTCGAGCTCGTCCTTCGGAACTACCTGCAAAACAAAACACTGAAAGGGGTTAGATTATTTCCACGATCTAAGTGAGTGGACGATTTAAAATGAAAACTGAAATACTATTATGAAAATATTTGTTTCTAAAACCAAAGTTCACTCAGAAAATAACTTTATATGAAAACTCTTTTCTTATCTGAAAACTCTTTTCTTATCTGAAAATCTTGTCTGAAATCTCTTTTATAAATATTATATTTTCTAAAAGT
This sequence comes from Zanthoxylum bungeanum, assembly GCA_019454045.1. Classification (NCBI taxonomy): domain Eukaryota; kingdom Viridiplantae; phylum Streptophyta; class Magnoliopsida; order Sapindales; family Rutaceae; genus Zanthoxylum; species Zanthoxylum bungeanum. The sequence continues at coordinate 30,206 of SKCR01055046.1, read as the reverse complement.
CTCTTATAAAACTGTTGTTTTTGAAAACTTTCATTTTTAGAAAACTTTTCTGAAATCTGTATTTGAAAACTTCTGAAAACTGATCCATGTCTCTGGAAAACCTGAATCAGGCTAAGTTTTCTTATTCAAGTAAGTGCTATCACTCTGAGGCGTGTCGTACTTATATCTTGATGTAATATATATATACCATACACAACAGGATCTGAAAGCATACACAACATGCTCGCAGACTAGGTGTGGTTGGATGATTTGTATTGTAAAGATTTCATGATTTCTTTCTTTTGAATTATCTTCTGTGTGTTTGTTGAATTTTTTACTGGTTGTAAGTCCCGTCAAGGATAGGATTCCGCTTAGGGCAGTAAACCCATACCTGTAGGCAAACTCATAGGTTTTAGTTTTTAAGAACAGTTACCCATGGAGTCTCTACTCTGTAGAACTTCCTCCTTGTCTAGTTCTTCTACTGAACAGACCAGTATTTCAAAGAATATAGTGAATTCTGAGGAATTTATAATTGAAGATTTTGATAAAGCCATTGACTGCTGGAAATTGCCAAAGATTTCTAAAGATATGATTTATAAAACCAAAAAGCTTGATTTTCTAAAAATGGATTATATTATAAAGACTGAAGAACGTGATATTACTCTTACAAAATCTTTTGAGACCATTAAATTATTTTCTGAACATGCTTTAAAACATTTAAAAGAAAAGAAATTTAATTATGTGCATATTGGTTTAATCCAAGTTGGAATAAAGCCCCTCACTAAAGAATGCTTAGATACCTCTATCTTAGCTGTTCTAAGAGATGGCAGATTCATCTCTTTTGATGATTCTTTACTCAGCAGTATCGAATCAAGTCTCTGTAAAGGTCCTATTTCCTTTGACTGTTACCCAAACATCACAATCTCCTTAAAAGACAAAAATATCCTCAAAAGCATGATTCTTCAAATCAAAACCCATAATTACCACTAGGGGTGTTCACGGGTCGGGTCGGGTCGGGTTTTTTGAAATTTTGTTAGACCCGATCGGGTCGGGTCGGGGGAAAATCGGGTCGCGGGTCGGGTCGTGGTGGCGGAACCCGATCGGGTTCGGGTCGGGTCGGGTCGCGGGTCATTTTAAAAAAATAATAATTTTTTAAAAATGAATTAATTATTTTGAAATTTAATATTTGTTATTTTATGTCCCAAAATATCATATATATAAAATTTTAATACAAAAAAATAATAAACAAATGAATAATAGTAAAAATTTTAAAAATAATAATACATATTTTAGGAAAATAATAAAAAAATTATATATTTTATAGATTCGGGTCGGGTCGGGTCAATGAACAAACCTTGAGCAACCCGAAAAATTCGGGTCGGGTTAAAATTTCGCAAATTTTTTATAAACCCGAGCGGGTCTGTGGGTCACGTCGGGTCGGGTCGGGTCGCGGGTTGACCCGACCCTATGAACACCCCTAATTACCACATGATTGAAGGATCAATCCCTGTTGCCTTGATCTACAAGATCTCTTACAAAGCCATGCATTCTGCGTTTAATACGCAACATAAAGTCCACTCAAGAAAAGAAGAAACTATTCTCTTACAAACTGACCTTTCAAAGTCAAACTTGTTATTCCTAGGTCTATCCAATGGAAAGATATAAATCTTCCTGAGGAATGGATTCTAGAAGGAGCTACTGAACCAGTAATTCCAAAACAACTTGAACCAAATACAGAGTTACAAAATGTGACTCAGTATTCTGATGGTAAAGTCAAATTATCTTTCAGAAGAAATACTTCATCTAGGTTCTGTGATTTAGAATCTGTTTCTAGTATTCCCTCTTTAGAAAGAAAATTCTCTAAAATTCCAAACTTGTCATACAGAGATCAACCTAGGTTTTCCACCTCGGATATCCCTAGTTCTTCTATACGTTCTGTTGATTATACTACTAGTATCCCTCACCCTATCTACACTAGTACTCAGCATGAACAAAGTAAAGAGGAGAAGGAACCTTCTCCCCCAACATCTCCAACATTTTCTGCTGTTACGGAAAATGTCATAAATGTCCTACAAAAAGATTTCGAGTTGGATAAAGCCTCCTTGCACAAAGAATTTTATTCTGATTCAAATAAAGAAAAAAGACTTTGGTTTTTTAAACACTTTTTAAACCAAAGAAAACAAATTCAAGAATTTTATTATGAATTTGTAAACTTGCATAAAGCTCATGTTACGTTTTTTGATTGGTTTGAAATATATGCTTCTGAAAATAATATTTCTTACCCTTTTAAAGAATCAAATCCCATTACCATTAGAAAGAAAATCCCACAATGGAATCTTTCTGATAGTGATAGAGTTGTTGAGTCTGAACACCCTCCTATGAGAAATATTACCATAGATCATGGAGAACCATCTGTTCAGATTAAAGCCTCACCTTTAAAGATACATAGACCTAATGACACAGATAAAGACTTAGATAGTATTATCCAACAGAATAACTTCTGTAATACAAATCTTAGTACAATAGGAAAACAGTTGACTAGACTAGAAAGCCAAATCCAACAGTCTACAATTGCTGTTTCCCCCTTAAAGACTGTAGCAAAGCCTAGTGAAGACAAGAAACTTAAGAAACCTATTTTTGAACCATTCCAGGTGTCAAAAGATAGTCAGAAGCTTGTCCATGAGTCAAAATCTAATTTTGTTAAAGCAATTAAAGACCAACTGGATAGGATAGAAACATCTTCTTCCTCTTCAAAAAAGAAAGTTGACATTGCCCTAGATACTCCCCAGTCTAGCAGTAGAATTGGAGTTCTAGATTTAGATAACTCTTCCATAGCTTCTTCTGACATAGAAGCTTTTCAAGAAAAATCCAAACCTGTCTCCAAAGTCAATAAAGTTCATTGGGAATTAGCACTTCCTACTAATTCTCATTCTCCTCCTGATCTTGCCGTTGATAATAGGCCAAGTGCAAAAAGCCAGTCCCGGTTTAATGCATCTTCTGTCTATGAATGGAATATAGATGGAATGTCTGAATATAATATTCTTAGCCTATTACAACAGATGACCATGGCAGCTAATGCCTACAAAACCCAAACAGGAACATCTGATAAAGCAATTGCAGAGATTCTTGTTGCTGGTTTTACCGGTCAACTTAAAGGATGGTGGGATCATCTTCTCACCAATCAACAACAGTTAGATATCTTGAATGCTATTCAAACAGATGAAGACAATGTTCCTATTCTGAATGAATATGACAGTCCTATTCAAGATGCTGTTGCAACTTTAATTTTGACCATTTCCCTTCATTTCATAGGTGACCCCTCTCACATACGTGATAAAAATGCTGAGTTACTTCATAACTTAAGATGCAGAAAGCTCAGTGATTTCCAAAGTTATAAAACCACTTTCTTTTCACGTCTCTTCCTTAGAGATGATGCTAATAATATAACATGGAAAGAAAAATTCCTTGCTGGTCTACCTACCATTCTAGGAGAAAATGTTAGGAATTCCATTAAAGCCCTTCATGACAATCTTATCCCTTACGATAGACTTACTTATGGTGAATTAGTTAGTTTTATCAATAAGAAGGTTTAAAGATTTGTCAAGACTTAAAGTTACAGAAACGCCTAAAGGAGAGCTTAGGAAATCTAAGCAAGAACTAGGTAGTTTTTGTAAACTGTTCAACTATGACCCTTTCAAAGCTAGTATCTCTAAAGATTGTAATGGAAAATGTTCCTCAAAGCCTTACAAAGGAATTACCATTCTAAAAAGTTTAAAAGATCTCTTCCTGGCCCTAAAGAGAATTTCTATACAAGAAGCCTTCAAAGCCTTTTAGAAAGTCCCATAGAAACCTTACACTTCTCCTCATACTTCTAAATCTAAAGCCCCTTTCAATTATAAGGAAGCTACTTGTTATAAATGTGGAAAGAAAGGTCATACTGCAAAATATTGTAGAATGAACAAAAAACTTCATGAGCTTGATCTCAGTGAAGAAATTCTTTCCAAAATAACAAATCTGCTAATTGAGTCTTCTGATTCTGAATCTTCCGTAACAGGAAATTCTGAACCCTTACAAGTAGATGAGTTAGTTGACTCAGATACTTCTAGTCAAAGCAATAGTGATTCTGACACAGATTCTTACTTGAAGAATAAAAAGCTTAACGTTTTGACAAAAGACCAAGAAACTTTTCTTGAACTTGTAAAGCATATTTCAAATCCCGATTTACAAAAAGAATATCTTGACAAACTTCTAAAGACTTTTGACAAAGGAGAATCTTCTTCTAAAACTCTTGTTTTAAAGCAAAATACTTATGATCTTACCCAATCTTAAGTAAGAAGAAAAATAAAAAGATACACCCAGTTTTCAAGATCTTCAAAAAGAAATTCAAGAAATAAAAATTGAAATAAACGATTTAAAAGAAAAACAGAAAAGTGACTCTGAAACCATCCAGCTTCTTCTAAAGAGTCAGTTGGAAGGAAACTCAGATAAAGATTCTGATTCTGAAAAAGATGAGACGGAGATTCAAAATCTTGATTGTATCGAACCTCTTCCAAATGATTTTCTTTTTGTTCTAAAACAAGTGACAACAAGAAAATATTTGATTTGGATTACTTTAATCCTCTCATCAGATTTCCAAATTGACACAGTTGCCTTGTTTGACACAGGTGCTGATTTAAATTGTATAAAAGAAATTATTATTCCAAATAGATTTCATAAAAAAACTCATGAAAGACTTTCTGCCGCGAATAATTCAAAACTAAAGATTTCTTCCAAAGTTGATGCTTCAATTCCAAATGGTGATTTTGAATTCAGGACTTCCTTTCTTTTAACAAATGATATACATCATGCTGTTATTCTTGGAACTCCTTTCATAAACCTCATTACTCCTTATACCGTTGACTATGATGGTATAACTTTTAAAGCAAAGAATAAAAAACTAAAGTTTTCTTTTATAGAAAAACCTAAAACAAGAAATTTGAATATTGTAAAAGCCTGTTCTGTTTATCAGAACCATGTTAATGTTTTGTTAAAGAAAAAACAAAATGATTTACTTCATTTAAAAAAGGATTTAAATATTGAAAGACTTGAAAAACAATTACAAACAGATTTTGTAAAACAAAAGATTAATGATTTCAAAGTTTTGATTGAGAAAGAAATCTGTGCTGATCTACCATCTGCTTTTTGGAATAGAAAGCAACATTTGATAGATCTTCCTTATGAGTCCTCTTTTGATGAAAAGCAAATTCCTACTAAAGCTAGACCTATTCAAATGAATATGGACTTAGAAAGACACTGTAGGAATGAGATTAGAGATTTAGAATCTAAAGGTTTAATTCTTAAGTCAAGGTCTCCTTGGTCTTGTGCCGTTTTCTATGTAAATAAAAATTCTGAAATAGAAAGAGGAACACCTAGACTTGTTATCAATTACAAACCTTTAAACAAAGCCCTTAAGTGGATTAGGTATCACATACCTAACAAAAAAGATTTGCTTCAAAAACTTCATTCTGCATTCATATTTTCGAAATTTGATATGAAGTCTGGTTTTTGGAAAATTCAAATTCATCCTAAGGACCGTTATAAAACTGCTTTTACTGTTCCATTTGGACAATTTGAATGGACAGTCATGCCTTTTGGTTTAAAGAATGCACCTTCTGAATTCCAAAGGATTATGAATGATATTTATAACCTTTATTCAGAATTTTGCATTGTTTATATTGATGATGTGTTGATCTTCTCAAAGGACATTGACCAACATTTCAAACATTTAAAGACTTTCTATTTTGCCACTAGGAAAGCTGGTTTAGCTATTTCTAGTACAAATATTTCTCTATTCCAAACCAAGGTTAGGTTCCTAGGACATTACATTTCCAAAGGAACAATTACACCCATAGAAAGATCTTTAGCTTTTGCTGATAAATTCCCCAATAGAATCATAGATAAAACCCAACTCCAAAGATTTCTAGGAAGTTTAAACTATGTCCTAGATTTTTGCCCTAATATCAATAGGATTGCAAAACCCTTGCATGATAGATTAAAGAAAGTTCCTGTCCCTTGGACTGATGAACACACTAAAGCTATTAGATTAATAAAAGAAACTGTTAAAGAAATCCCCTGTTTATACTTAGCTAACCCTAGTTTACCAAAGGTTGTTGAGACTGATGCGTCTGACTTAGGGTATGGTGGTATTTTAAAGCAAGTTGAAAATGGTAAAGAACAAATAGTACAATATGTTTCTGCTCATTGGAATGATTGTCAGAAAAATTATTCTACTATTAAAAAAGAGATTTTATCTATTGTCTTATGCATATCTAAATTCCAAAGTGATTTATTAAATCAGAAATTCTTACTAAGAATTGATTGTAAAGCTGCAAAACACGTTTTAGAAAAAGATGTTCAAAACATTGCATCTAAACAGATTTTTGCACGATGGCAAGCAATTTTAAGTGTTTTTGACTTTGAAATTGAATTTATTAAAGGAGATAAAAATTTTGTTCCAGATTTTCTAACCAGAGAATTTCTCCAAAACAAATAATGCCACCCAAAAAGAAAGATACTGGCAAAGCCAAACTTAAAGAACCAGCTGTCCAAAGCACTTACAAAGAATCACAATCTCCTCCACCAATTCCAAAATTAAGCTCAGCCATTCCTATAAAGTCTTGGGCTGACACAATCCAAGAACATGAAGAAACCTCATCCAAAGCTATTACGTCTCAAGATCAGGTAAATGAATGGATTGAATCCATCTCTAAATCCCCTGAACTTATTCTTGCTTTACAAAGCTTTTCAAAAAATAAAGAAATTCAAAAGACATCTTCAAAAGAAACTCCTTTTTCAAAATCTCAAAAAGAAATTGTTTTAAGTGGAAGTTCTTCTTCCCAAAGTGTTTCCCAAAAGCCTTCTCAAAGATCGGATTGGCATAATAAAACCTATCAACAAAATATTTTAAGTGTTGAAGATGGGTTTTATAATATTGATCCATTTGTTACTCTTTCAAAGTTTTTCCCAAAGGGTTGGTTTTTTAAACCATGGGATTTTTCAAAACCCCAATCCTTTTACCAAGACATTCTTGAATTCACTGAATCAGTGAAATTCAAACATTTTTATCTTTCTGATGCTCATTCTGAGCCAGCCTATTCAACGGCTACTATCCTTAAAGTCTTTTCTCCAAAACAATGGGGTGAATCCCTCCATAGCCTTCAATACTTTCCCGCCAATTTTCATAATCGCCTAAACCATTGCTTAGCTTTCTCTTACTGGGATTACCAGCAAGCATGGTTTAACCTTTCTTATACAAAATCCAAAGAAAAGCCACTCATGGTTATTTTTCTTTAATTCAAAAATAACTATTGAAAGCCTTCCAAATTGGTTCCAACACTGGTGGAACTATTATGGACCAAGCCCAGATATCCTTACCCCAATGCAAAAGCTTGTTTAAACCTTTTCAAAGCCCATTACATTCCTTCTGATTCGGAAAAAAGATTTCCCCTTTTTTTCTGTTTCTGTACAAAATTTTTCTTACATTGGGTCTGGATGTGGAGTCTTCAATTTCACACTCAGGAATCCCAATTGATAATCCAAAGAACCTTCAAAGTAAAATGGTGGTCCAAATTTGATGAAGAGTCCAAGCTGTCCCAACACATGGTCCAGCAATGGCTCTGTGCTAAAGGCCACATCAAATCCAACATTAAAGATATTAAAGCCCAAAGCACTTTCCTCTCTCAAAAGTCCACGGCCCAGTCTCTCTTGGCAGGTGCCAAATCTGAAGAAGAGTATTTCCAAATCATGCAACAGCTCCTTGCTTCTAGACCAGCTTCATCAGCTGCCAGTTCATCAAGCAGTGGGGAGCCACAGCCCTTTATTTCCCTTGGAGATGATAACGAAGATGACCGTTTCGGTATTTTCTCCTCTCTAAAGAAATGAAAAAAAAAAAAAAAAAGTAAAGAGTAAAAAGTTTTGATATTCTTTCCCATTCACTCACTATTCTCTTCACGAGAAAAAAGCTGTGGGATACAATATCAATTTTGAAGTTATGTTTCACCATAAATGGGACCACAAGCATCAAAAGTTGTAAAAGCAGATACCAAATTCACGTGTTTCTGGCCTTTCCAACAAACCCATGTGAAGAAAGCAGACACCATGTGAAGATAAAGACGTAAAGCAAATGCCATTGTCAAGACCAGCTCACTCTGACAAGCCCATGTGATGATAAAGCAAATTCTTCAAAGCACGTTAGAAAAGTCAGAAAAGCAGAGCATCTTACTGTTTTTGTATTAAAGTCTTTGTAATAATTCAAAGTAGTTGGTTGATTGGGTATATAGTTCCCATTAACTCTCAGAGGAGAGCATCCGTGTTTTTTCGGAAGTATTCTCCAGTTCCTCTCCCATCTCTCTCAACCTCCTTCTGTAAAAATTCTCTAAATTAGTTTTAGTTTTTAAAAAAAAAAAAATGTAAGCAATTTCTCCTGTAATAATATACAAAGCTGTTTATTTTATTTTAAGTTTTATTTCAAAAGCATGCTCGCAGACTGATAGTTCATATCAGTTCTGCCATATATACTGTTACTACTCCTCTGAGGTATCGAGACCAGATCTCTCCCCTCAGTTGTAATTCTCTTCTCCCTCCTTCTTCAGAGCACCATTTCTGGGATCCAGATCTGGTACTGTGTTTGCAACCCAAAGCCACTACATAATAAAAAATCTGATCATTGTATGTTCTAAAGTTTTCATTGTATGCTTTCAGATCCTGTTGTGTGTGTGTGTGTGTGTGTGTTATATATATTATTATACACACACAAGTTGATACGAGACCCTTAGGGTGGCCTCTAAGATGTTATGGTGAAATCAGAATGGTTTAAAACTGATTTGGGGAAGTTCTGGAATTCACATCTCGACGCAGGGCCTTGCACGTCGCGATGTTAACCATTCCCTAAACGATTACTTAAGATTTCCAATAAGTGTCGTGACTTAAGTCCTTGCGCTTCGCTACTCATGAAACCCAGAATCAATTCTGCACCAAAATCTCATGTAAGCGTCACGACGCGTGATGCTCAGCGTTGTGACGCTAGACCAAAGCCTAATATCAACATCTCTATGTCTACATGCCCAAATACACTTCCATACTTCCATATTACCACATCTACTTATCAATTCTTTAAATTTCAATGTAAAATCTTGTTAAACTAACATTCCTCAATCTAACTCAGCCTTTTAATCTTAAAGTCCAAATTTGCTCAAATTCAAGTATTTGGTCTTTACTTAACATACTCAATTCCATGTTTAATATGCCACTAAATGCAATCCTTAAAGTGCTACTAACATCCTCATGTCATCTCCAACCAAAATTCGAGTCAAATGACCTTACCTCATTTTTCTCCATTCTTCAAGTCTCCAATAGTTATTAATCTCCTTCTAAACTTGTTGTATGGGGGTTTACATTTGTTCTCTCATCTTTTCTTCTCATTCTTTACCTTCTTTCTTCTTCTTCTTTTCCTTTTTCTTTCTTTCTTTCCCTTTTCCCACGTTGTTTCTTCTTTCTCTCTAAATTTAGGGATGAACAAATAGTTCCCCTTTTATACTAGTGGTTATTTGTAATTTGTATTAATGAAGAAAAGTGTAGAAAAAACAAAGAAAGTTTGAGATTTTCTAGATGGGTCTACGGGATTATTCACCCAGATTTTTGATTTGCGCTTTGGCATATTTCTTGTTCGAATTTGGAAAAATATTCAACGCGGAAGTTTTAGGTCTCGATCTCAACTTTCCAGTGATATGAAATGCATAGCAATCAGAGTTCGTATTAGAAAATTATGACCAAAATAACATGGGTTGTCCGAAGTTGAACATTATACAGTTCGTATCGAAATTTTGAGGAATTCTCCGATTGTCCCCGACGTCATTCCATGAATGTATATGTGTTCACACATAGTTCATATTATTTAACAGTTAGCCCTCGATGTAACAATAGTCGGGATTTTCATCGTTACAAATTCTCCCAGCTTAAATAGGATTCGTCATCGAATCCTTTCTGAGGCTTAATTCGTAGATTTATCCTGATCAATGATATATGTGTCTCTGCTTATCCTTACTCCCTTAATTTCCTTTCTGATCTTCTGTTCGATATATTAATACTAAAACCTCTGGAAATCTCTTGTCATACTTGTACATACTACTCCAAAGTTCGTGGGCTTTAATGAATAGTTTCTTGAATTTTCTGACTGAAAAGGTAATTCTTTAATCTCATTCCATGATCTTCTGCTCAATACTCAAAACTTATCATCATACTACCACTATCTCTATGCATTAAAGAAACTTTATTTCTAAACCTTCCAACTATATTCAATATCTTATTTATCTTTGTTCTATTCTAATTTGAAACCTCCTAATACCTCTTGCAACAATAATTTCTAGTTATCTTAAGGATCTTTAGTTAGCTTTCACGTTTAATGTAACATCCCGCCTAGGCCAGGATGCTACCGATAGGAGACAGGAAAACCTATCTCCACAAGCCTCTGAATCTAACGAAATTTCGGCATGATGTATTCGTAACATCATGCAACCTGGCCTGTAGCCAGCATCCATACACAACAAGAATACAAAAATCTCGGCCTCAGACCGGAAACTCAACTTCAATGTAATACTCAACAAGGCCTCATGCCTGAACTAAAAGAATAAAAGTAAACCACTTGGCCTCCGGCCAAAACTCAAATGAAAACTATGTTATTACAAGATTCTTATATATGAGATACAATGCGAAAACAAATACAAAACGATGAGTCGTGAGGACCCATAACTTGACCCAGGACTCAAAGACTTCCTTGACTGCAATTGGAGCGATCCACTGTCATCCAAGTCTTCACCAAAATCCTGCTGGCTCAGTAAAGCTGTTACTGACCTGCAAAACTAACAAACTGAAATAGTGTGAGTCATAATGACTCAGTAAGAAATCATGCAATCATTTTCAAGTCTGATTTAACCATAAAACTTTTATTCATCTAATTACCATACTACTAGTTACTGATTATATGTCTAACACACACATACATACCCTATCTTCTGTTTATTACAATCCATATTAATTCATCAAGTTCTGCTATACTAACTAATAGACTAAGGTCCGTTACACTTCTACTGTGTTGTGCTTCCCTGATTCTTCTCTTTACCTTTCTGTATGCTCCGAGCTAGTCGAAAATAGATAATCATAATAACTATCTTTCTTTTACTGTCTTGAAATATCATCAAATCGGTGACATTAAAATTCTAATACTATTAAACATTTAATCCACTACCACCAACCATGCATATGTACATACATTATCGTATCATCATGTTTTATCATCAGTTCAATATGTTCTTTCTAAATAAGCAGGCAATTCATAATCATCATTATCATACTTTTAAATAAATCATGCTATTATACATTAGTATTTTATAAAATGTTACTACTACATAAACTGGCCACTCATCATTATTAACCACATATATATATATATAATATATATATATATATATATATATATATATATATATATATATATATATATATATATATATTTTTCAATGCAATCACGTTATGCTTTTATGAACTACTACTTTAAAATCTTTTTTCTGATAAACTTATATTTGGAATGTACTGGTGCTACCATGCATAGTATCAACTATATGTATCACATATGAAATTACTTGAATACACGAGGTGTATGCACGACTTATAAACTTTCCTATACTTAAACATACTCGGCCTTTAGAAAATATTTTCTGAAAACTCTTTACTTAAACTTTATCTTACTCCTCTTTCTGGAAAAGCTCTTTTTGAAAACTGTAACTAGACACTGAAGACTGTACTTGAAACTATAATCTGTAATTGAAAACTGAAACGATATCTCAAAGATGTAAACTGTATTTGAAGACTGAAAATCTAAACATCTGAAAACTGAAAAGAAACGGGTTTTTAAATTCTGTTTCTGAAATCTAGAAACTGAAAATCTGAAAACTAAAACTGCACTACGTCCAGGAAAACGACTCAACTGGACGTCTCTCTACACCCAGGAAAATGACTCAACTGGGTGCCTCTGAAACTGGTGGTGCCCGACGCCAGGAAAACGACTCAACTGACGTAGAACTCTATGTCCATAAAAACGACTCAACTGGACATAGCCACCACTAGAGTCCAGGTACACGAACCTAAGCCGTCGTCCTGACTCTCTACATGTGCACATGCCTCTGAATCCGTCAATTCCAACTGAATCTCAATTTACATACTGGGGTGAGGTTTTACCTCATGCCCCGAAAACATAAAGCATAATCTGTAACTCAAACTGTAAAAACATTTCCTGAAATACGATTCTTTTCAAAAGCATTTGAAATCTTTCTTTAAAATATTTGAAATTGTTGAAAACATTGTTATTGTTCGTTTAACTGCTGAAAACTTAAGCACACACACATATGAACATGCATATATGCATTCTCATGCTTCTCTCTACTCTGGTTATGATATTCTCTATAATGATCTTACTAACTATATACTCAAATATCGACAGAACGCTTGTTCAAACTAAACATGCTAATCTTACATTCATATATATCTATATTTATATATATATATATATATATATATATGCACACATCAAGCCATCACAACTTGGCTTACCTTTATAACTTACCTTGCTAGTGGCTCACAGTCAATATATTGTACAATTTATATTCATAGGCATACATTCGAAACTCTACTACCATATCAGATATCAAACATATATAAGTACCAATGCCTTTATTCTTAAACTTCTTTTCCATTTTCTAACTATCAACTTGTGTTCGGAAATCTCAAATCATAACCTTTTATATATTCTCATGTTATGCATATTCTATTCATTCATGTTATTTATCACTTATACACTCATATCTACCCTCATATTGCTATCGTTATTATATAACGCACAAATTACAACTTCCTTCATATCTCTAGTTCACATCTGATCATCCCATTTGTAACTCTAATCTCATTCCCTAGGGTGTAGTTTCTACATCCCCCATACCCAGTCTTATTAAATTACAATCATGAATATATATATATATATATATATATATATATATATATATATATATTATATATATATATATATATATATATGCTGGTCTTTACCTACGTATGTTTCTCTTTACTTCTGAATACTTCTGTTTATCTTTAACTTATATCTCCTTTTATAATTGTTTGCTCTTATCTATATCTGTGTACCAATTCACTAGCTTCTTTCTTCTACGATCATCTTTATATATATATATACTAGTTTCATACATATGATTATGTATAATCTTTATTATAGCACTACTTTCATACAACGATAACTTCTTAAGTAATCAAAGCATGAGTTACTTACCTGGCTAGACGAACGCCCACGATCCGGGTCTGATCTGTCAAAATAAAGCACATCATCTGTCAGAACCGCTATTTGCGGAACTTTCAACTCGTCTATACTAACTACGGACTTTCTCGGAACATCCGAATCATCACCGACTCTGCGGTTTAAGCTTCATTACTCTAATATGTCTTTCTATAGTATTCTGAACAGACTAGATACCTCAGATTCTCATTTTATGAGTTTGCGGCGAAACTTGCGGAAAAGTTTCCGCAAACGCTACGGAAGGGTCTCGAACCCTCCGAATTACCCCGGAATCGCTCAATTACCCTCACAATACTATATTTACATCATAACAATATTTACGATCATTTACGCTTAATTGCGCGAGAAACTCCGTTTTACCGAAATCTCGCTAAATCTACCGGATTGATCATATCTCGTCCGGTTCTCCCCGGATTCTACCACATTTATCGATTTAACATATGAAAACATATCCAATTCATGTCATGCAAATTCGCTACACTACGGAACTACCGGAAACATTCAAATATAAATCGATACACTTTGAAATATCGAATTCTAAACGGAGAGTCGTACCGAAATTTCGAGGCCATATTCAGACTCCCGACGGTCATACGAACGCGCTGGTGTGATCGGAATTCCGATCGGAGTTACTGTTCATATGGGTCTACTATTTATCCGAATCTTCTTCTCTCGTTTCGCGTGCAACCGGCCGATGTTCGGCGAAACCGACTCCGCATACTCGTAGTACTCGTCGAGGGCTTCGATTTGGTGGGTGGCACGACTCGTGAAACAAACCGACGAGCCGGAAAATCGAAACCCATTTCTGTATCTTTCTCCTCCATTTTCGCCGTTCGTCGGCGCTCTCAGGCTAGCCGCCGGACGCCACACGACTCGCCATCACCGGACGGTTCTGAGGCCGCCGGTGCGCCGGCCAGATGCCGGTCGGACCTTCCCGGCGTTCCTCTCCCTCTCTCTCGTGCTATCTCCCTTCTCTTTCTTTTTTTTTTCTTCTGTAATTACAATAATAATAAATAATTAATTAAAACAAAATATCTTATATTCGAAAATTCCTAAAATGCCCCTACTACTAAGGGTATTTTCGGAAATCCACCATTTTGAAGCCCTTCTGGTGCGATTCTCGAAAAGTATTCAACACGAAAGTTGTGAGGCTCGGAAAAACGAGTCTGATGGTTCAAGAACCAACTCAATCGGAGTCCGTTTTCTAATTCTGTGGCTAAAACGTAAACTTTACGTATTTTACGAAAATCTCGTAACCGGCTTTTGATCCCACGCGTTTTCCAACGCAACAAATATTCGTACTATACTATTCCAACCCATATAACACCACTTAAACTCTTATTTTTTTCATTATCATAATACTCCGAGACTATAATATCGATCCGAAAATCTGGGATGTTACATTTAATGTATCCCCATTTTACCTTATACTATAGCCAATAACCTTCATTTTTCTTTAACTTGTATATATTTCAGGTTTTTCAACTATTTTTCATAATATAACTACTTAAATGACTTTATAAGATTTATCCTACTAAACATCTTTTTGGCTCCAATCTTAGCTGACTATTTGATCAAACTGTTTTTTCTTTACTAAGTCCTCGTTACATATGAGCTTCTTCCTTCGAGTTCTCAGGGTTTAGGACTTCTTAACTAATAATTAAATTTTTTAATGTACTCTTACTATCAATCGACGGTTCTCATACTTAGGATGTTACTTCAGGGTAGCTTCTCTGATGATACTCCTTGTAAGCCTAATCTTATGCATTTTAAGCTATAACTGTGTACTTTTCTGCACCTTCGATTTCTTTGCTGATATAAATATGGTTACTGTACAAATATGATTTCTTTTAGTTTCCTTGACCATTTGTAAATTGTACTTAACCTCTTCTTGAGTTATCCTATATATTACCCTTAGGGAACATACAAATCATTAGCACCCATCTTTCTCCCTTTTCTTTATATGATAAAATTTTAGTCTCATCCCAATTCTGAAAAACTAACTATTTCGTAGTACTACTAAAAATTTAGCTTATAAACTATCTCATCAGTTTTACCTCTACCTTTCACCTAACATCATTCTTGTCTTCTTTCTCGTTCTTAACTATTTGCAAAGTTTCTAATTCCTCTTTCTCGGTCTTTTACCTTGAGGGGCAACATTCATACAATTCCCTAGTTGTGTCTATCGTAGGTTCTCTTAGATTCTGTTATTCCTTAACTACTACTTTCTCTCTTAATCATTTCATATAGGCTGTCTTTCTTCTAAACCTTTTCACTTAGAACTACTTTATTCTTTTACTCCATTCTTGTACTAGATCTGAAAATTTTATATTTCAACTTACTTTACTATTTATTCGATTCTTCATAGGAATGTCTTTAAAGTAAAAATTGGGGTCCATCTTTTCTATTATTGTATATCGAGGGTCAGGTGGGTGGGGTTGAGTCTCGACTTCTTACTGATGGTAGCAATCTCAATAGCTTTTCATGCCTATAGTTCTATAACTTTCCACCTATACATATATGGCTGACCTCTCGTATTAAAATTTCTTCCACTAGATATTACCCGAGTTTTCTGTTTCAACTTCACCCTTGATCCTCCTTCCGACTACTAATCATACTACCTCTTATTGTGAACCTTCTTTAGAGCCATGCTTCCTAAAATACTCTACCAAGTCGTCTCTGTTGCTTAACTTCCTTAAGTCGTTACTTTTCCTCAAAGTCTTGTTATATTCCCTCTTGTTATTTCTCCTTAAGAAGCTTACATTAATATATAAATTTCTTTCTTATCTTAGTTCCTTGAACTCCTATCATCTTTACTCTCCTAGAGACTTTATCAACTTCATTTGCTGAAGACATTTCTACTAAAGTTTTAGTTTAGTACTGCTCTGTATTTATTTCTTCCGACTAGTATCATAAGACTTCTTAAGGATTATCTACTATATTTCTGGGAATCATTTTCTCTAGTCCACTTGTGTTCTTGAGCCTTAACTCCCTTAAGGGTCTCTAATCCAATGATGATTCCTATATTTGGCTCAACGCACCATGACTTCAGAATATCCTTTCTCATGTTTCCTATCTATGCTTCGTTGAACTCAATAGTTCAACTATCTAACTGTCTCGTGGTCTATCTATTTGTCTAATGTTCTTCTTTACTTGTTCAAGTCCTTACTAAACTGTAAGTTGAGGGTGTGAATACTTATTTTCTTTGAAGATCTGGAAAAATACATGTTTTTGTCAACTATCCAGCTCCAATGATGGTCTGATTGGGTGCTTATACACCTCATAGGGGTGAAGAGTTATCGCTTATACTGTCGGAATCTACATCGACTACTCCAAGTCTTATTATTTCTGTAATTCTGATCAACTATGTTAAGGTTTCCATCTATGCTTCGTTGAACTCAATAGTTCAACTATCTAATTGTCTCGTGGTCTATCTATTTGTCTAATGTTCTTCTTTACTTGTTCAAGTCCTTACTAAACTGTAAGTTGAGGGGTGAATACTTATTTTCTTTGAAGATCTGGAAAAATACATGTTTTTGTCAACTATCCAGCTCCAATGATGGTCTGATTGGGTGCCTATACACCTCATAGGGGTTAGAACTACTAAACAGAAGAGTTATCGCTTATATTGTCGGAATCTGCATCGACTACTCCAAGTCTTATTATTTCTCTAATTCTGATCAACTATGTTAAGGTTTCCATTTACATTACTGTCTCATGACTTATTATACTAAACTTCATTATTGCTTCCCTTAGCTTCCTTTATTATTTATTTCCATAACTTATTCTTCAGTTCCATATTGTGCTTCCAAGGTTAATGGTGGCTTATTTCTATTGACTGCTTCCTAGATTTGTTCTCTACTCTTGCTATACACTGCAGCTACACCATATAATTTTACTATCCATACTAGTATTCTTTGTTAACTTTCAATTGTCTCTCATCTCATAAATCTATCCTTTTTAAACTTTCAAGAATCTATATTAGCATTGCACCAATCTATGGATTTCCGCAGGTATTTCTAACTTATCCATTTGGCTTAAGTCGAGTTCTTTCTTTTCTATCTCTTAAATCATTCTTAGTTCTTACCTGGGTGGTCTATTATTTAGCGTTTTCAGTTTTTGACTTAGGTTAAATCTTCATCGAATTTCCCTATGGTTATCTTTATCTAGGCTAGTACAGAGCGGAGCAGGAATCTACATCTCAATGGATGTCAACGTCCTTGTTTCTAATACTTTATGCCCTGGTAGAGTCTATCACTCATGTAAGGTAGGTATGAGATAGACTCTGTCATGGCCGCTTCTTGACTGGTATAGCTGAGATATAAGGATCTTGGTAAGTCAAATCTTATCGTATATGGACTTCTTTGGTTAAGTAACTATTCAATTAAATTTACATTTTTCATTTTACTTGCTCATAGATCTTGGTTTGGGTATCTAGAACTTCTACATCTTTTATGATAGTTTAGTTTTACTGGAAACTCCATCGGCTGATCCTGATCTTTTACTTCTTTTCTTTTTCTGACTATTTTCGCTATTCGGGGGAAACTTTGCTATCTATAAGAGATACTTATGGCTCTTGGGTACACCTGAAGAAGTTTTCTAATGAGAAAAGGAATTTTAGTAGAAAAGAAGGAATCTTACTCAGGTTCACTCAACATTTTACTTTTGTTCAAACTTGCTATATTCTTCTTAGTACTAAGGTTATGTACCTTCTTACTTATTTGTTTCCATATCTTTACCTCTATGCGATTCTGATTGCTTAAACATATGTGTCTTTATCATTTACATTTATTTCTAGCGTTTTCTTTCTCTTTCTACTTTTCTGGGTGGGTATCCTTATGATTTTACTATCACATTCTGTCTCTTTACTTTTCCTATCTCTGGCTGCTTAAACAACTATGCATATTTTCTCACTTCTTATTACTTTCTTTTTCCTACTCTCTTGGGTAACTACTCTTAGAAATTTACTATATGTTCTCCCAACTCGTCTTGGACTCCGGCTTAACAAGCCAGGATTACTACCAAAAAATCCTTAACTAAAATAAGAATTTTGATTACTTTATACTAGAAAAATGATTCAGGTAACTTAGGAGTTCTTACTAACCTGTCCATGGAACTTGAGAACATACTCGAGGATCAGATACTGGAGAGGTAGTGCCTCGCATACTAGTACCCCGGGTATACTCGTATACAAGACCTCAGCACCGTGCCCACTACAGTCACCGATTCCCTAAACCATGCTCTGATACCATCTTTGTAACATCCTCATTCTGGGAGATGTTACCGGCAGAGAATAGGCCGTACTATTCCATTGAGCCTCTGACTTCCTATCAATATTAAACTCATGTGATGTATAAATTCATACATGAGACCGATGTCCAACTCAAGCTCATGAATGCATAATGTTTTTTAAACTAAATATTCAAATTCAATATACATTATGACTTTAGTAGTGAACATTTATAACTCTTTACATGCACATTCTTTAATAAACTAACTATATGTTACACAATATTTTTGACACTGTCTGAACTCTAATTCGACCTGGTGGACTAAATCCACTATCTATATTTGAAAACTATTTTTGAAAAGTCTCTGAAAAACTTGAAGTATAGGGGCGTTACATATTTTCATTCCCCCATACACCTAACTAAAGCTAAGAATGCAAATACATGACTTTAGGATGTTACGTATCGCTGTCCATCAAAGTATGCCACTCATGTCCCTGAAACTAGTGGTCTCAAGGCGTTACGTTTCGTCGTCCCCCAAGCCACTGAACTAGAACTCGGGATGCGGATCTATGCTACCCTCCAAGCTCTGAAACTAGGATCTATGAGCATCTGTCATCTCTAGTCCTGAACCAGGATCTGAGGGAATTACGTATCGTCGTCCCCCAATCCTCTAAATGTGCACATGTGCGCTCCGTCAATTCCATATCTGAATCAAGTTACATACTGAAGTGGTTCCATATCTGAATCAAGTTACATACTGAGGTGGATTTTTCCCCCATGCCTCGAAAACATAAAAACCATGCTTTTGAAAACATCTTTTTCTAAAACATTTCTAGGAACATGCTTACTTACAATATAATGCAAAACAATCTTGGCTAATGCCCTAAACGCAGAAAATGTAAGTCTGATATATATAAAACAATCATAAATTAAAAATCAACTTAAGAAAATATGTGTCCACTCACGATTTTGGAGTCCTGCTAGCCTTTCTTCACTTCACTGAAGAAACTTGTGGTTCATACGATGATCTATTATTAATAGTCTAGATTAGAATATGGACTAAAGAATATATATATCGGAATCAAGCTAAGTTTTTCTTATTCAAGTAATTGTTATTACTCCGAGGCATGTCGTACTTATATCATGATGTAATATATACATACGAGTTGATACGAGACCCTTAGGGTAGTCTTTAACATGTTAGGGTGAAATCAGAATGATTTAAAACTGATTTAGGAAAGTTATGGTATTCGGGTCACGATGTAAGGCCTTGAGCGTCGTGACTCTAACCATTCCCGAAATAATTGCTTTAAGATTTCCAGTACGAGTCGCGACGCAAGTCTTAAAACTGATTTAGGAAGGTATGGTATTCGGGTCACGATGTAAGGCCTTGAGCGTCGTGACTCTAACCATTCCCGAAATAATTGCTTTAAGATTTCCAGTACGAGTCGCGACGCAAGTCCTTGTTCGTCGCGATGCATGAAACCCAGAATCAATTCTGCATTAAAATCTCCAGTACGCGTCGCAACACTTGATGCTCAGCGTCGCAATGTTAGGCCAAATTTCAACTTCTCCATGTCTATATGCCCGAATACACTTCCATACTTCCATATTACCACTTCTACTCATCAATTCTTTAAATTTAAATATAAATTCTTGTTAAACTAACACTCCTCAATCTAACTCAACCTTTTAATCTTAAAGTCCAAATTTGCTCAAATTCAAGTATTTGGTATTCACTTAACATACTCAGTTTCATGCGTAATATGCCACTAAATGCAATCCTTAAGGTGCTATTAACATCTCTATGTCATCATATCAATAAAATTACTTAAACCAAAATTTGGGTCAAATGACCTTACCTCATTTTTCTCTATTCTTCAAGTCTCCAATAGTTATTAATCTCCTTATTGGCTTGTTGTATGAGGGTTTACATTTGTTCCCTCCTCTTTTCTTCTCCTTATTTCCCTTATTCTTTCTTTTTCTTCTTTTCTTTCTTCTTTCTCTTTCTCCATTTTCCTCCATTTTTTCTTCTTTTCTTATTTCTCTCTAAATTTAAGGATGCACAAATAGTTCCCTTTTATACTATGGGCTATTTTTAATTTGTATTAATGAAGAAAAGTGTAGAAAAATTGAGAAAGTTTGAGATTTTTCTAGATGGGTCTGTGGTACTATTCACCCAGATTTTTTACTTGCATTTTTACCTATTTCTTATTCGAATTTGGAAAAATATTCAACGCAGAAGTTGTAGATCTCGATCTAAGTTTTCCGGTGATATAAAATGCATAGAAATCGAAGTTTGTATGAGAAAGTTACGGCCCAAATACCATGAGCTGTCCAGAGTGAAATATTATATAGTTTCGTATCAAAATTTCGAGGATTTCTCTGATTCTCCCCGAAGTCATTCCATGCATGTATATGTGTTCAAACATAGTTCATATTATTAACACTTGGCCCATGATGTAACAGTAGTCGGGATTTCCGGTCGTTATAATGTTATTTTTTTACTTTGACACTCTCATACTTGGAGTAAATAATCACTTTGTGAGTGTGTCAAGTCGCAATGCGGGTTTGATAATTTATTTTTTTGAATACGAATGTATTTCGTAATAATTAATAAAATCTGGGTAATGAGTGAGTATGTGTATTTTTTTTTAGTGGGGATAGGTTTGATATATGTAAACTCATACCAAAATCCACTCGCTGCCATTCTTACTATCAACCGATTGTGAAATCTCGAATTACAAATTGGTCCTCCAAATTTAAGGAAAATTAAGTTGTCAAAGACATACCCCTTGAATTTGTCACTACTTATAAAAAAAAGGGTCAAGATTAGTAGATGATTAGTTGGCTTTGCTTTCATTATTCTTTCTTGGGAAATAGTTTTGACTTGTCTTACCAATTAATAAAAAAAAATTATTTATTAATAAGATAATTTTATTTGTTTATGAAAATCCAAGTTTACACATACTAAATCAAATATTATATGCCACTACTTAATGGGATGTTTGGAAAGTACAAAATGAGTTGGTTTATTAACTTAAGGTCAAATTTATGAAAATTTAATATACATTACAATTAAAAAAAAAAATCCATTTTTTTATCCATATAGAGGTAACATATTTTAAAAACTCGTATTTGTCCTAAAACGTCCTGACTAAATGATAATCGTATTGTTATGGTGACAATAATTAGGGATGAAAACATGGAGTGCAGGAGATTAACATCCCCGTACCTATCTCCGACAAACTTCAAATGCAACATCCCCTTGTAATTGTTTGAAGGGAGATAATGATGATCCTGAATAATAAAGGATATCTCGAAGGACCTTGAACCCCGAATAATAGATAATTTTTTCTTAAGTAATTTAAAAATATATTGGTTGAACTATTACATTATTTAAAAATAAAACATACATATTAAAAAAATTGATAATATCTATTACATGAATCTATTACACAAATCACAATACATACAGGAGGCTGAAATTAATATTTTATGTCTTTTTTGTTTGGTTTGTAACTTAATAAAATGATAAATCACTCATTAAAAAGTAACTATATATAATTATTACATAAATTATGATTTAAATGGGTTGTGAGAAATGGATGAAGATTTTACTTAATCTTCAACTTTCTCCGAATAGAAAATGGATTTAATTTTCCCAAACTTCATCCTAATGTTTTTTTTTTTCATTTTGGATTTCTACCCCTAATTAGGGAAGAGTCTTAAAAATACCGTCCCATTAGGGGATCGAGGGCTCCAGTAACGGAGCCTCCTCATGTAAAGTCTGGGTCATTGGACCAAAATCCAACAATCTAGATTTAACTAGAACAGATTCCAATACAAAATACACTAGAATTAATATAGAAATTTACTTTCCCCCTCATGCGTCACAACCCCCCTTCTCTCCATTTCAAAATACAATAACACCCTTAGTCATTTAAAAAAAATGACTCTCTCTCTCTTTAATTTAATTATTTGATTTAAATAAATGATTTTTATTTTATTTTATTGTTTTCATTTTTAAATGAAAACAATACCCTTATTCCTTCAAATAAATTATTTTTTGACTTAATTATTTTAT
Source organism: Zanthoxylum bungeanum (assembly GCA_019454045.1). Lineage (NCBI taxonomy): Eukaryota > Viridiplantae > Streptophyta > Magnoliopsida > Sapindales > Rutaceae > Zanthoxylum > Zanthoxylum bungeanum. The sequence goes on along the minus strand of SKCR01055046.1, from coordinate 7,516 downwards.
TTCTTTTTTTGACTTTTTAATTTAATCGTTTTATTATTTTATTTTATTTTTTAAAATAATTCTTTTATTTGTTTTATCTCATTTATTTTTTTCTCTTTTACTTATTTAATAGTCTTTATATATTTATCTATTTAATTTTCTATGGATTATTTATTAATTTATTTAACACTACTTATGTATAATAGAAAATATTTTCTTTTATGTTAGCAAGATATATTTTCAGAAAATAAATAACAATAATTTGAGCCCATTCGTATAACACAGAACATAAAATATGGTATGAAGTATTTGACATATCACCAAGTGCGTCAAGATGAGACTTTTGATGCAACATAAACTGAAATTTGTGTTTTTATATTTTTGTTAGTATTTCTTTTATGTATATTATTACATTTACTATTTTCTAAAAATATATTTTGCTAACAAGTAGTGTTAAATAAATTAACAAAGAATCAAAAGAAAAATAAATAAATAAACACAAAATAAATATCAAATAAATAAATAAACAAACACAAAATAAATAACAATAAAAATTTAATTAATATAAAAAAATATTTTTTTATTAATTAAATTTTATTAATTTTTTTATATTTATATTTTTTATCTTATACTTATTTAATAGTCTTTATATATCTATTCTCTTTTATTTATTCAATAAATCTTATATACTTTTTATTTACTATTATTTATTTTGTGTTTATTTATTTAAAGCTTCTTATGAAATAAAATAATTAAATCAAAAAATAATTAAATAAGTAAAAGAGAAAAAAATATATGCGATAAAAAATAAAAGAATCAAATCAAAAAATAATAGAAAAGAATAAAATAATTAAATTAAAAAGTAAAATAATGAAATAAAATTATTAAATCAAAAAAATAATTTATTTAAAGGAGTATGAGTATTATTATCATTTAAAAATTAAAATAAAGAAATAAAAAAAATCATTTAGTTAAATCAAATAATTAAATTAAAAAAAAGATTGATTTTGTCATTTGTTTAAATATAAAAGAGTCTTATTGTAAATTAAGGGAGAGATAGAAGGGGGCTCTTAGTGCCTGTTTGGTATGATTCTATTAGAGGTAAACAAAAATTTTAATCCAGAAACTCTTTTCAAAATTTTTGGTGATGTTTGGTTGTATTTTAAATAAAGCTTTTGAGGATTAAAAAATTTATTTTGTTTCTTCCCGCAAAAGCTCAAAATTCGAGCTTTTAAGAGTAGAAACTTGAAAAGTTTTTTTAAAAATTTAAATTATCTATAATACTCTTATTTAATTTAACAATATTATTTCATTTAATTCATAGCACAACTTAAAAAATTTTGTTCAATAAAATAATTTTATAATATTTAATAAAAATTATCACTCACAACCAATAACCTAATTTTTTTTTAATCAAAAATTCAATTTTAAAAAACTCAATTATTAAAAATTATACTCGAAGAACCTACACTGAAAATGTTATACCAATGGGATCCTTAGTATATCTGTCACCCGTAACGACAACTAGGGGTAATCTCGACACTTAAGAATAAATTGGCCAGATCTATATAAGCTCTATAATTCATCCAACCAAACAGCCAACATGCCAGTCTCCGCAAGCGGACATTGAAAGGGCAAAACATAAACCTCTGTTAAACCTTTAACTTCTGAACCCTACTCCGCGCTGAACGTCGCCGTTTTCGCCGCCGACCACTACTTTCTTCTCTCTACTGCTAAATTCACCGCCAGTCGCCTAGCTCAACGTCACCTTCACCGTCTTCGATATTCTACAATCAACATGAATCAAACAACAGAGGTCTCTCTCTCGCACCTCTCTGGTTTTAATGCTTTTTTTTTATTTTATGAAACTCTATTTGCCGGGTCAATGTTTGAAAGTTATTATTTTGTAGATAATGGAGCTTTGAATTAAGTTTTTGGTGTATTATTTGTCTGAGTATGAGCTTTATTACAGGTTACGACGGATTCTGTGAAGGCGGTTTGGTTCAGTTTCTTAACAGATGAAGATGTTCGAAAGCAAAGTTTTCTTAAGATTACCGAACCTCAATTGCTAGACCGAGTCGATAGACCCTTGCCTGGTGGATTGTATGATCCATTATTAGGTCCTCTTGATGAAACTTCATCGTAAGTCTCCTCTTTAATTTTACAAAATTTCCATTCTGCTAACTTTACTTGTCTTAAATGATAATCTGAATTTTGCTATGAAATATTTGTGTTCCTTTTAACGATGAGTATGATTGTAACTGTTGTTGCTTCTGCTTAGTTTTCAAAGCACAACACAAAGTGTTTGGTCAAAAGTAAACACCCAGTTTCACTTGGCAACTAATGTTCATTCTTGACACTTGATTTACATCACTTCATTTGATATAATTTTGAAGTGAATAACTTCTTTTTTTTTTTTTTTTTTTAGTGAGGGGGAGGATAGTGGCTAGTATATTGTGGGCACAAATGTATTTTGATTGATATTTCGTAAAATTTTGTTTGATGCAATTTAGTATTCATTTTAATGCAGTTGCAAAACCTGTGGCCAACGTCAATTTCACTGTCCAGGTCATTTTGGTCACATTGATCTTGTTGTTCCAGTTTATAATCCCTTGCTGTTCAATCTTCTTTATGTCCTTCTCAAGAAGACCTGTTTCTTTTGTCATCATTTTAGAGCAAGCAGGAGTGAGGTAATTTCACTTAAAAGGTGAATACCAGAGTACTTTTTCTTTCCCTTTATTTCATCACTAATGCTTTCCTTCTATATCGTTTTCCTCTCTCTAAATGTTGGTTTCAGGTTGAGAAATGTGTTCGGAAATTGGAACTCATCATAAAGGGTGATATTGTTGCGGCCAAAAGTTTAGACTCAGACTTACCGAGTGTATCCTCAAATCTAGAAGACAGTGATGTTAGCAATAAATCATCTTGTTCTATGGTTAACCCAAGAGGAAAATACGACAATGTTAAAAATTTAAAGCCTCAAGAATGGACTTCTCTTCAGTTTGCCGAGGCGAAGTTGGCTTTACTTAAATTTCTGAAGATCGAAACCACAAAGTGTGGGAACTGTAAAGCAAAGAATCCGAGTATAAGCAAACCAACTTTTGGATGGATTCACATGGTATGTCTTTTCATATCATTTATGTTTGGCATTGTTCTAAGAAATTGGGAATTGTGTGTGCTTTTATATGGTGTCTTTTAGCCTGAAATTTTGTATTGCTTTTGTCTGTGTCAACAGAATAAGTGATTCCTTCTTTCTTATGTATGTTACAAGAATTTTTGGGTCTATGGGCCGTTAACTGATCATTTTTATATCTTTCCGGCACGTAAACCTTTCTGGATGTTAGTAACCAGTACTTTTCTTGTGCATATTGATGGCTGCAGAGTGGTATGCCTCATGCCGATATTAGAGCAAATTTAATTAGAGGATGCAAGCTGGGGGAGTCATTTTCTGGTGGAGCAGCAGCAACGGATTTAGGAGATGCTAGTGATGTTGATACCCCTGAAACGCATGCATTAAATGGTGCCTCCCTGGGAACTCAAGATACCACTGCAAGAAGTCGGAAAGGTTCGGGAGGAGTGCCTTCCAATTTCAAAAAGCAAAAAGATTTATTTTCTGGACCTTTGTTGCCATCTGATGTATGTACCTTGTTGCCATTCCACTGTCATAATGTCCAACTTTGATTTTAGGTGTGCATGATTTTGAAACTCCATTTTACGTTTCTCATTTTATCACAGGTTAAAGATATTATTGAGAAATTGTGGGAAAATGAGTTTGAACTCTGCTCATTCATCAGTGATATGCAACAGCAAGGATTTGGAAAAAAACCAGGTCACTGCATATTTTTCTTAGGGTCCATTGTGGTACCTCCGACAAAATTCAGACTCCCATCTAAAGGAGGTGATTCTGTAAGTTCTTTCTACTTGCAAGAAAGGAGGTTGTTTCGGCTAATAATTCAAATCATAATGCTGTCTCTCTCTCTCTCTTCACTATCTCTTTCTTTGGTTTGATTGATCTAATTCACAATGCTTTCTTTCTCTTTCTTTTCGCTACCTTTTTCTCTGGTTTGATTGTCTCTCTATTTAGATCAAATCAATGCAAGAGTCAATGGTCATTCTAGCATGGTTCTTTAGTTACATGGCAATATGAGGTAATCCCACATTGAGTTTTCTTGCAGACTGTCATATCTCTTTAATGTCAGATTGATATACAGATCCCCCTTAGTGTTTTTCTTTAAAGGTAGGACTCACATTTTATAAATTAATCAACCTTAGGTAGGTGTAAAGCAGAATGTAGAAAGTACTATGACTTTGGCATTGTCCATGCATGTTAATTGTGGCCGTGTCCTAGATCAGGCTGATGAATGATTATGTGAAATTGAGAATTTGCTAAAGAAAATTTGACAGAAAAGCAGACTGTGAGTTGGCATAATTTTAGGAGCAAGAGGTTGTTTTCTTGCTCGAGTTTATCAGCTATATATAGAATTTAGTACCTTAAAAATATAATTGGAAATTTCTATATGCTTTAAATCTAAAGCAAGTATCTTTATGGATGCCGTTCCTCCTTGATATGCATATTTTGTTCCATTAGATCTCGATGATATGAATTTCTCTGATGAAAAGCTAAAAGAAGCCAAAGGTTTCATTCTCTTCTGAAATCGATATGAATTTCTCATGTTGGCCATCATTTGTACTATAATGCATCCTAATCATACATTTACAAAATCTCATGTTGGCGTTGCTTCTCAAATTGGGTGGATTATCACTGTGTCAGATACAATTATCTTTTATCTTTTCTTTACATCGTACTGTTGGGCTTTTAACTTTTTCTTTATTGTATTGTTGGGTTTTTTGCTTACAAGGATACTTCTTAAAATGGCTTCAATTGTGATAGAACCCCAAATTCAACAACACAATCACACAAGAAATCACACCATGAACTTAACTAAATTGTATTTTAATTAACAAAAGAAACGGAAATAATAAAGATATTTGAAGGTGAATGGATTCACTAGCCCGTGCTCAACATTAAGGTGTTGGCAACCTCCCCAAGGTTTCCCCTCCAAATCCCAAATTCAACAACAATCATAGCATATCCTTAATTGAAACAAAACACCCTAATTTATATTCAAACCCTAAATAACTAAAATGACCCATTTAACCTCTATTATTTTCTATTTTACCCATGGGTCCTAACATTACTCCCCCCTTTGAAAACACTTTGTCCTCAACGTGGGAGTGCAGATATGACAATCGCCTCAAATGATATCCCAGGCTTGAACGACATTGTTCTGATGAAGTCCCAATCTTCCTCCAGATAACCAATAGATTCAGCTGATTGGTCCAAGAATAATCCTCTGCAAAAGCGGTCCGAAGACAACATATCCACTCATAAAATCGAAAAATTGCACAACTGACACCTCCAATTTCTTCTCCTGATGAATAACAAACGGTTCCGGTTCATTGTCTTTCTCCACTAATTCCCAAAGTTGCAATGGTTCTTCCCCCTTAGCATGCTATTGTTTCTTTAATAACTCTCCCGCCTTAGGAGCGCGATCCTCCTCCTCCTCAAAGGCTACAGACTCCACTACTTCAAGTTCTTCACCCTTCACCTCATTACATTCATCTTTATTACTTGTTTCATTCTCATCCATGGGGACAGAATCCCCGTCATCAACATAATCAAACGACTTAGTTTGACATACATGCCTCGGACGGAATCGCTCATCACATCTAAAACAAATCCCCTTATCACGTCGAAACTGAAAATCAACCGTAGGAAGTTGCTTGAATTTTCCCGATCGACCGTTTGGAAGGTTCTCAGATTTTTTCCCAATGTTCTCCACAAGCGGTGTCAGGCCAATACTTGCCTCTTGAAGTGAGGTGGTGGCATCAGTGTGAATCTCAGAATTGGTATTTGATCCTTTTATCATTTTCTGCATCTTCTCCAACATTAAGTCAAGCTTTTTCCAAGGATCTTTCTCAACTCTATCCAATCCTCTAATTTTTGACTGGTTCGCGAATCCATTACCGGCTCGGGATCTTCGGTCTTGCGTGAACTTATCAATCTCCGTTTTCTGAATTTCGCCAATCTCCAATTCTGCTAGTTTCTCTTCCGCCTCTAGGGCTAATTTTTTGACCCCATCAAGATCAATCACCCTCAAGTGCTTTAAGCCCTCTCGAACCTCCGATTGTAGCTCATACTGCAATCCATTGATGAAGATGCCCGGTAATGGTACTCGGATGTGTAGGACACTAATCCCGCCGCACAATCGAACCTGTCAATATAGTCACAGAGAGAACTCTTGCCGCATGTTACCCAATTCGTACGAATTTCCAATACACCTCAATATTAAGGTGTTGGCAACCTCCCTAGGGTTTTCCCCTCCAAATCCCAAATTTAACAACAATCATAGCATATCCCTAATTGAAACAAAACACCCTAATTTATATTCAAACCCTAAAGTGTTGGCAACCTCCCTAGGGTTTTCCCCTCCAAATCCCAATTTAACAACAATCATAGCATATCCCTAATTGAAACAAAACACCCTAATTTATATTCAAACCCTAAATAACTAAAATGACCCATTTACCCTTTGTTATTTCCTATTTTACCCATGGGTCCTAACAAATTGCTATTGTGTTTGATTCTTGTAGGTGATGGAGCATCCTCAAACTGTTTTGCTTAGTAAGGTGCTGCAGTGCAATATATATCTGGCAAATTCTTATGTTAACCAGTCAGAGAAGATAACTGTTGCTCGGTGGATGGATCTTCAACAGTCTGTAAATGTGTTTTTTGATAGCAAAAATGCTGCAGGTGAGTTTGCAATTGATAATGTGCTAAATGTGAGTCTTGATGCCCAACTATGGACTCAAAGATTGACTTAGAATGATATTAGACTGAGTGAGCATGCCTGATTGACAGTATACTATTTTATCTAGGTTTTATTACTTTTCATGACAGTTTGGGACAAAAGATCTATCACTATGAAATTGCTTGAAGGATTTTTTAAAAGTTACCTGCATTTGCCAGCAATTATGCAAAAGAACTATTCTTGGTTTGTTTTCATTAAATAAACACCCTGAGCGGTGTATTTGAGCTTATAGTGCAGTCATTTGAACATTGTGTGATAATGTATCACCCTAGGTGCAGCTGTAACTATTATATTTGAGCTATACTGAATGATTTAGTAAATTTCCTTTGTTTACAAAATCAACGGGATTGCTTTTTTACCTTATCAACTGAGCAGTAGTCTCTTTGTTATTATTGGTTGTTTAAGGTCAAAAAGATATGGCTTCGGGAATTTGTCAGTTGCTAGAGAAAAAGGAAGGATTGTTCCGACAGAAGTTGATGGGAAAGAGAGTTAATTATGCATGTCGATCTGTCATTTCACCTGATCCCTATCTCGCTGTGAATGAGATTGGAATTCCTCCATATTTTGCACTAAGGCTAACCTATCCTGAGGTAAGGGGTGTATATACTTCTTGCTTGCATGATAAATTGTGTTATTTCTCCTTCTTTTTGCATTATGGGCAGTGC